>JAOYMZ010015235.1:0-19735 GCA_025802335.1 Pinguicula primuliflora
AACCTTCTCGTTGAAGGTGACCGTTGGACTGGACCCATTGAAACCATGGACCACATCATCTTCCGTAATAGTAATCTTCGGTCTTGATTCAACAAGAGATTTGAACGAGGGAGGGGACTGAACCTGAGATTCCAGCTGGGGCAGACGGCGGGGGACTAGATGCGGCAGACACGGCGGGAGAAAGACTCAGATTTCGGGCCTTCTTGTTGGGGTCGACCGTCCCCAGAGGGGGAAATTCGTCCGCAGGAAACATATCTTCCTCACCCATCCGGGCGAGAGGGCGACAGGGATGAATGAACGTAACCAGAAAACGATCAGATCTGGGGTTTATGGCCGTATTCCGGCGAATCCGAGCGAGCCCAGTGAAACTAGGGCTGTCTGTGTGAAATCGCACATGTACTGTGTGTAATCGCCTGTGTGTTTTTCAAGATTTTGGAAATCCTTTCCTTCTTTAATAAAATGTTCTCCTTTGTCAATAAAGGACTTTATCAGCCGAAAAAAATCCTATCACATTTGTGTCGAAATGTTTAATAAACTCGTTGTATATTTTGATTATGGCGCTCTGCTATCAAAAAAAATTAAAATTCAATTAAATATAAATTTTAACAGTAATCAATATAATATGATATATAGGTGAGATTAGAAAAAACGTTGTAAAGACACTAAATTTTGGTGAATATATTTTAATTATCCAAAAAAAAGAGCAACGAACATAACTTTAACCTTAAACGCTTGCTACGAATGTCAAAATGAAAGTTTAAGACTAATTCCTAAATATATTCGGAATTCTCATGTCTAAAGCTTTTAGCAATTAGTTACAGATTTTGGTTTCGATGTCTTCACCACCCAAAACAACTAAAACCCTATTAAATATAGATTTTAATAGCAACAAACGTAGCATTAGCCTTAAACGGTGTGTTACGGGTGCCAAAATAAAAGTTAAGAACCGGTTCATAAATATATTTGAAATTCATGTCGAAATCTTTCAGGCTACATACAAGCACTCACCCCTGTACATCCGCCGCTAACTTTAAGAATGGAACCACCTTGAAATCCTCCATTTTCACTCTAAGTATGTTGCTGGTCTCCCTTTGTATTTATTTTCAGAAAAGTTGATTCTAAAATGAAAAGAATATAGAAGAAAATTTGATATTTTTATTTTCCAATGATCGTATCTAAAATCATATTTCAATACCATTAGTTGAGGCATCCAGCCACCCACATGTTCTGGTTGTTGTTTGGAGAGTATTTGATCACTCTTCAGTATGTTTCGATTATTTGGAGGTTTCCTATTGATGGCACCCCTCTTACTTCTGATTACGTGCTAGATAGGCAATGGAAAACGCCTGAGTGCATTGAGTATTGTAGCCAATTCCTAAACATGAACCTTGGTAGTGATACCTTCCGACAATCCGAATTGAGGATATCTTATCTTGAAGCTTACCTTGATAGTTTGGTGATCGATGATATGAGTAGCGAGGATGATGTGCGCTAATATGCTCGCGGTGTGCTTGCACTTATTTTGGGTGGTGTTTTATTACCGGACACACCGGTAATAAAATTCATATGGGTACCTCCAATTCATTGAAAATTTGGAGCGTGTCAGAGAGTAGAGTTGGGAGACCGCCATGCTGTGTTATCTCCATCATTACATGTGTATGGTGCATACGTATGATGCATGTAAAAAATGTATGATGCATGTCAGATGGGTGGGGCGTCCCGTTTGATTCAGATATGAGGTTATTTGAGACTGTCTTCTATTACCCCACACCCTCAGACACAACGGTTGGAAAGCTACTACGCTCGAAGAAATTCGAATTTTCCCGAGGTCTACGGGAACTGGTCAGCAGAATACTGAACATTAACATGTCGACCCATGTAGTTAGAACGATTTAGATGCAGTTGGATGCTGTTCGTGCCGGGCAGGTTAGGATTTTTCTGTTTAATTACAATTATGTTGATGGCAATTCATTTAATATTTTTAACATTTGCTATTGTAGTTCCCGTTTGTGTCCACTCCATACACTGTAGTGGAGACGTCTCGGGTTAGTGCTGTCAATTCATTCTTGTGTGACTACGATGGTCCTATTTTTCTACCGAAGGACGTCGAATTCATGCACGCCCGTCGAATGCAACATAAGTTTGGATATTGTCAGCCGATTCTTGAGCTAGTTGACAGGGTCAAAGAGATGGTGACGCACACGAGAGATAGTGTCAGAGGTCGGCATGAACTGTTTAGACAATACATCTAGATGTGGACTGATCGTCTGCAATATGTTAGTTGGGTCCACCTTTAGCGGACGTGTCACGCAAATGGGAGCTTGCATACACGGGATGGTAGATACAATTTCGCCAATCATACTACAGTCCTGTATTTTCAGTGCCTGAGAGTGGAGTACCGTATGACCATTATTCATTCCTCGGCATATTGGTAAAATAATTTTATTTATTTTTATTTCTATAAAATTATTTTGTTCGGTTTATTAACACATACTTATTCATTTCTATTACAGCATCATCGGTGGCGAGAGATTAGAGATTCTTGTGAGACTGTATATCAGTATCGAGTGTCTCTGGACCAGCATCTCGCTGTTATATGGCGCCGGCTGGAGGGTCCAGTAGATCATGCTTCGCGGCCGTACTACGAGTGGACACCATTGAACACTCCGGACCCTGATATGCGTAGTCTGACACTGCAGCTAGACATTGAAACATTGGGCGCTCTAAGCACATCATATCCTACTCGGTATCCCAGCACACACTTCATTCCCCCAAACATGTGTTCGGACATGAAATTTACCTGGTTACCTAGATAAATTGTTACAACGAAACAATAATTCTTAAATTTGTTTTGTCATATCGTGTGTACAGTTAAAATTAATATATTTTTATTAAACTTGTGTGTGTTGGATATTGAATATTCACAAACTTAATAATAACACACAATTTATATAACAATTACTTTTTTTATATACAATTATATGTACAAAAATTAAAATCTATATATTAAGATAGCTCGAAGTTAATCAGCCAACTCTCAATATTTCGGAGTATGTTAGCATTTATAGTGTTTTTTTGCTAACGTGCGTTGAATTTCATTTTCCTGTAAAAAAATCTCTCTCTCAACGCTAACATGCATCGCCTAATATAAAAAAATCAAACATACCAGTAAATTCCGCTCTTAGGCAGGGTCTGGGGAGGGTAGGATTTACGCAATCATACCCCCACCCCACAACAGGATAAGGAGATTGTTTCTGCGGAGACCCTCAACTCGAAAAAAGAAAGAAATAATAATAATAATAAGATAAAAATAATAGAATAATAAAAGGAGAAACAAATATCACTGAAATACCTACTTACTCTAACCATGCAGTCATACCTTAAACAAATATAACTGAAATAACAATTAAACTAAACAACTAAATACCTAGCAGTCTAGAGATCAATAAGTAAATAACTATTCTATATAGTCTTATGTATCTTTAACCGTAATATAGCGTCTCCAACTCGTTCTATCAAAGGTCATGTCCTCGGAGAGGTTTAATCATACTAAATCTAACTGAACCTGCTCATCCCATGTCCTCTTAGGTCTCCCCTGCCCTCGTCGCCCTTCGACCTGTAATCCTTCGACTCTCCTGACTGGATCGTCCAAATTTCTTCTGCATACATGTCCAAACCACCGCAACCTTCCTTCCCTCAGTTTGACACTTATAAATGCGACACCTAGTGTATCTCTAAATACCTCATTTGGAATCTTGTCTAATCTCGTGCGACCACACATCTACCTTAGCATCCGCATTTCCGCCACTTCAAATTTTCGCACATGTGAAAGACTCATAGTCCAACACTCTGACCCATAGAGTATCGCCGGTTGTATAACCATTTTATAAAATTTTCTCTTTAGCTTGAGTGAGACTTTTTTATCGCATAACACTCCAGTCCAATCTCGTATACATACCCTCATAAGCCTTACTTTTAGCTTTTGCCACTGCTTTCTTTTTGCTTCAATCTTTGCTTGACGGTACGCCTCTTTTCATTGCATCCTATCCGCATCCCCATTTGCGGCCATAAGTTGCCTAAAGCTATTTTGTTTGGCTTTAACTTTGATTTGCACCTCCTCACTCCACCACCACACTTCCTTACTAGGCCTTGCTCTGCCAGATGATACCCCTACGACCTCTTTTGCTGTGCCCCTAATGATAGTAGCCATGAGGACCCATACACGATCCACGTCCTCGATTATCATGTCCAAACAAACAGAACCTACCTTATCTTTGAAGGCGATGACCACCTCGCCCTTAAGGTTCTTCCACAGTATCTTTTCTCTACCTCCTCGCCTCTTTTCTCTCACTTTTCCTCGTACATTAACATCCATCACCAAAAGACGATGTTGTGACGTCAATGATTCTCCGGGCAAAACTTTACAGTTTGTGTAACAACTTCTATCCCTTTGACGCAACAAGAAAAAGTCAATTTGTGTGCTTCGCCCTCTACTATGATAGGTGATTAAATGCTCATCTCTCTTTTTAAAATCGGTATTGACCACCATCAATTCATGCGCTGCTACCAAGTCCAACAACTCACGACCACTGTTATTTCTCAGATGAAACCCAAAACCACCATGCGCATACCCATCCACCCCTACCCCACATGGACATTAAAATCGCCACCGATGAAAACCTTTTGTTCCATAAGGATACTACTCAGTATAGTATCTAACTTGTCCCAGAAGGCTCGCTTCTCACTCTCCCCTAGCCCCACTTGAGGTGCATACCCGCATACAACATTCACCACCTCTAACCCACAATATTTTTAATTACACAATTATGTACAAAAAATTAAATATATTAATATTGAATTAATATTACTCTTTTTCACTCTTACTTAAAAATTAGATTTATTCAACGAATCTCTCACCATTTATTGATATGGATACCACCATTCGACAAAAAAATTCTGATACTATTTCGACATAGTTATTATTTTATTATTTATTTAGTGGTGGTAGTCGCTTCAGCCAAGGATTACATACTAGTATATATTATTTTATATATTAAACATGACTTACTTAACTATCAACCGCTCCTTGAATTATGGTAGTTGCTAACTATCATAATTAAGCTCATTAATAACATTTTTTTGGGTAAGTATTAATAACATTTTTTTGGGGGGTTAAATTATCATTAATAGACATGAAACTCTTACTTTTTGAAGCTTCCGAGAAAATAGGACGATGTCATATTATAAAATTAGGTGTATAATATAAACAATTTCCAGGGTCCGTGTTTAAATTGATTGAGAGATGACGATGTGTTAGAACAAGAAGAATTCTTTCACACGTCCAGTCATTTGGAAAACCTCGAAAATGTAAGATTTTTTTTGATAGGTGAAAATGTAAGATTTCTAACAAGCGGGGAACTTCATTTAGCTAGAAACCACCAATTTCCCGAATTTGGGATGAATATCAGGTTATGAAAAGGTTCGTTCATGGGGAACCCACGACGGTAAAATGTGTTATGCGCGTGAGGTCGGATTAAGCCTTTTTCGTGTATATAATATGCTATGGGCAAAGGGAGGAAAATCTTACAAATCTGAATAAACATGGAGGAAAAATCTTGGCTTTGCACTCTTCTTACACAGGCTGTTCTCTGTATTGCGGCATATGCAGCTCTAAATATCGTCCGCCCCCCAAATCTTCCTCAAGCGAACACGCCTAATGGTGACCCGCAAATTGATATGTACTTTGTAAGTGTTGCTGGAAGCTATAGGATGCCTGAAAAACAGATCCTTCTGCTACGGCAGGTAGGAATTATTATCGTTCAATGGTTACTTGTTTTATCTTGGCTGAAGATTTGATCTTTTCTCTCTTCTAGGTCGTTCTTTTCTGTTTGAGAATAGTAGCACCTGCTTTCTGGAGCAGGAGCATGCAAATATCTTTTTGAATTTACTGTAGTTCTTTTATAATTATAGTTATTCGTTGTAAGGTTATGCTGCAATTACAAATCATTGAATTTCCATTGAGCAAATACTATAAAAAGCAGCGACTTTTTTGGTGGTGTTGATTCTACTTGAAGTAGTGAAATTTAATCAGTAATCTTGATGTCATTGTAGATAGCTCAGGTGGCCAAGACATTCAAGGCTCAGTTTGTTGTCAGTATAAGCGAACCCGGGGGATCGGATCCTCTCCTGCAGAATGTGAGTTATATTTCTCGTTATCAAGTAAATATGGTTTATTGTTGTCCTTCTTTGCTGTATTTGGAGTAATGGTATTTCAAGGAACTATTTGTATTCTAGTTGTATTGATGTTGGGGAACCTGTTGAAGGGTGGATTGCAATTTAATTTGTTAAGTGTATCGTTGCCTTTTTTTGCCATTTAGAAACACCCAAAAGAAATTTCCGAGTGTTCCCTCGCACCAGTGGTGATTTCAGAAATCAGAACTAGTGCGAGGGGACACTCAGAAATTTGTAAGACCATGTTATGATAAGGAATTGCATCACCAAATTGTTTACCTTGTCTGACAAAATCACGTTTGTGAATGACTATATGGTAGAAATGAAAAGGTTTAATTAAAATAGTGGGCCTAACCCGCCTCTTATGCTCGACAAAATTTAAATACAACCAAGCATGATTGAGACCGGGTGGATCATTCATTGTGAAAATGAGTATGTACAAGCGGGGTGTTTGGCCTTCGCACATATCCAACCCCATATGATAAGTTGGATGTGCATACAACTCTCTACAAGCCCCTTCGGAGTGTTCTCGAAATAGGCAAAGCTTTCATGTTTTAGTATTTAAACATCAACTTCTATTTTGCTTGTCTAATTTTCCTTACTCATCCAATCAATGATGTTTGTCAACAGGTGAATTTTTTTCCTATGTTGCAAAACATTCCCTGGTATGCCATTATATAGATTCATTTTATTTTGTTTGCACCTTCGGGTTTGATCCTCTCGTATTCAACTTCATCTTATCGGACAAACCTTCAGGTACACTTCTGGGACGTTTGGTGAACAGAACGAAACACACTTCTTAAAGAAAATTAATCTTTCTCATGGACAAACTATAGACATTATTTTCTTGGATACCTTTTCATTGAAGGTATGGGTACAACAATAGAATATTTTTAGAGATAACTAAATCAATTTCTGCTAGAAATCTCATGATATCCGGAAAGATAGATACCACAGTCGCTCTGTCTATACAGTGTTATGGGGTTTGAACTTGTTCAATCAGAAGGTGATTCCTTTTAGCTCACTACATAAATGTGTCCGCCATCTTCGTCTTCCCTACTGTCATTTAGGCAACAGAGTCATTCCAGTCCGGAATTATGCATCAGCATGCAATTATTTTATTGGCATCGTAGCTTTTTCTTATGGCTAGTGGAGCAGTTGGTCTGTTCACTACTATTTTTTTATGGGAAAGTTACTCAAAAGCTTAGACAATGTGCTTCAATAGTAATTGTCTCCATCCTCCTGCTTCTCTCTCGTAGGGAAATACATACGTGACATGTTCTGTGTAGATCTTGCTGCACTAGTTCTGTTCCTTTCATTTCTTCTTTCCCTTTATTTAAATTTAGCAGCGAAGTTATCTTAAGACCTTACTGATTGCACGATTATAGGATT
Organism: Pinguicula primuliflora; assembly: GCA_025802335.1. NCBI lineage: Eukaryota > Viridiplantae > Streptophyta > Magnoliopsida > Lamiales > Lentibulariaceae > Pinguicula > Pinguicula primuliflora. Next base: position 7,624 of record JAOYMZ010015235.1, read on the forward strand.
CATCTAATGTACGTGGAGCTGATCAGATTCATTGGTTGACAAGGGTGCTAGACGAAAGCCACAGTAACTGGTATTTCTGCAGTCTGCCCTAAACCAGCGAAATACATCTGAGTTTTTCTTTAATAACGTAGGGAACCTTACTGAGGTAGGTAAACCAACGCCATACCGCAATAGCTTGTAAACTATTGTAGTGAGGTAAACTATACTTGGCAAACCATATGTGATAGGCTCATGGCGCTGAGGGGATTTGAACCCATGATGTTTGAGTGCAATTATCATTTTCAGTACCACTAGGCCTTAATCTGGAGAAGAAATTAGTTCGATCTAAAATATTTGCTGTTTGTATATCAGTTCCATCATCTGATAAGAGTTTTGAGTTCCTTTTCCTTTCTTTCACTCAGCTGGTCATTTCTTCCTTTCTCTTTCCCTGAATTAATGCAGGAAATTTGTTGTTGGATTCCACCAATTGATCTCCTGCAAGCATGATATCCCTTTTAAGCTTTTGCACGGCATCCTAGTGCAGCATGCAGTGGTAACAGGCGAATTTCCAAGTTTAACTAAAGCATTCACATCCTTTCTGTATCTTTATTATGTTTGTGTTGCCCTTAGGATGTATATATGAGCACGAACACATGCAACGTTTCGGAAGGAAACACGACGGATTTATCTGATGAAATTCTTATCCGAAAAGTTCCTTCTATCATTGCCATGAATCCTATCACTGTCTTCAAGGAGTGAGTGTTTCTTATGTCCTATGTGGGTTTTGTTCATCTTTTTATTTCTATTGATCTTGTTTTATGTGTGTCATCCAGGGAAGCAGTTGATGGCTTTTTTCTCCATAGAGTGAGCTCGTTAGAGATGGTGAGTTATTTTCTTTTCAAATTTCTCTCCTTTTCTTTCTCCTAATTCTCCCCGGGTTCCTCACTGACTCCCAAGGTCACGTCACGTTCGTCGTCAAGTCCACGGGAGAAATCGAACAGAAATTATCAGCTCAACAAAGGGGCTGGGCAGTCATGTAATCTGCATTCTTACGATCTAGCGCTGTGGAGGATGGTTGTGTAATTGAGATTGGTGTTCAAAAAAGTGTTCCGCATTTGGGGTGGCACGTGCGGAAATTGACCCACCTAGTGGGCGTCCAGTCAATTTGTATTTTTTTCAATTAAAAAAAATAAATATTTTTTAATAAAGTAAAATATTTAAATATTAATAATAACTAATAAATGATGTTTCTTAACAATAATGTAAATGTCAATAATTAAAAAATGTTAATTTTAAGTGAACTAGTATATGCCCGTGTTCTGAGGTCATGGCAAACACAAAAATATTTATGGAAAATGCATGCGTTGCACGAGGATTTATTTTTAAAAAAGGAAAAATAATTAAATTATAAATGCATCGAAATTATATGAAGTCGCATGTCATATGAAAGAGTATGACGCCACTGGTAATTATGGCGACCTCGATTTCGGCAAACGATGACCGGTTAGCTGGATAAGCCAAAAATGAAAACGGGTAGAGAGAGAACAAAAAAGAGAAAACAAAACAATAAAAAAAGCAAAAAAAAAACAAGAATGAGGAGACACGTGTTGCCCATTGATAGGCCGAGCAGATAATGCTTTGGCACCAAAACGACAGACTTTTTTTGGGTTTGAGAGTGTAGGGTGTTGCCAGTGATCCATTTTTTATAATGATTTAACAAAATAAAATCAATATTCAAAAGATAGTCTTCATTTTTGACATATTTATTTCTAGCATGATCCCTTGATTCAAAATCTTCATCATCAATTAATGACCCTCATTATTGACTCAACCTCTTTAATCTTTATCATTCAGCGTATTTTTTTTATGTTCCTTAGAGTCCACTTCATTCAAAAAATTTATAATTCAATTAAAGTCGTAAGTTTAATTCTTCTTCATCTTATTCTCGATTCTTAGTCTCAACAAGTCATGTTTAAACATAACATGTATCATCAACAAGTAAAACATCTCTTTTCTTTTTTCTTATTGGATAAACTAGATTGTTACCATTGTAGTCTTATATTTATTTTTATTATCAATTTGTAGATTTATAGATGGGCATAGGCTCATGAATAAAATTTATAACTTATATCTATGTATTGTTTATTTCATTCACTTATTTTTTTATTATTGTTATAATAATAATTATTACTATTATTAATATTATTACCACTATTATTAGGATTATTACTACTATTACTATTATTATGATTATGATTGTGTTTTTTTTCGAGCTGAGGGTCTCCATGAAAACAATCTCATCTTCCTGCTGAGGGGTGGGGGTATGATTGCGTACATCTTACTCTCCCCAAACCCTGCCTAAGGGCGGGATTTACTGGGCATATTTGGTTTGGTTAACTTATATCTATGTATTGATTTAATTTTTTTTATAATTAAGTGAGTGGCCGCCTGGGTGGATAAGTGAGTGGCCACCTGGGTGGATTGGGATGGTGCCTAGGCGGACCTGGGTTTAAGGTTTAGGGTTTAGGTTTTGGGCCGCGCAGGAGAACAAGACAGTTGCCAAAGTGGCCGCCCAGTGGGATTGGACTGCCCAACATGGGTGCTCCGACCCTTTTCGGGGCGGCCACTAACCGCCTAGTACCGATGCTATGTCTAAGCTCCGCCTAAGCGCGACTTTTAGAACAATGATTGAGATGGGTGAGTGATGACAATAATGGAATGTATTGTGTAGAGAATTTTTGTCTGTAAAAATTTTCAACAAACAAAATACTGTTGACGAACTTAAGTTCACATTAACGGAAAACCACGCTCAGGAGTGTTGTTACCCTTGCAGGAGTCCAAAATAAAGGACGGAAGAAAAAAACGTTCAATTTCTGACCATTGCCCTCTCCTCCTTAAAATCTAAGAAATCAACTGGCTCGAAGTTATTTCATACCTTAAATAGCTGGAACTCGGTAGATGGCTTTAATAGTATGATCATGCAGGAATGGGATGACATCTCAGTACAAGGACGAGAGGGATGACATATCCTTCACCAAAAACTATACATCCTCATAAACAAAATAACTAATTGGAACGAACATGCGTATAGAAGCATTGACAGTAGGCTGAGTAGACTGAAGCAACAGCTGAATATCATGGACATAGCAACTAAGTTGAATTCACTTACCGATAGTAACAGTGTAGAAAAGAAAAACACGAGATTTACATGGTTCGACAATTGCCTTCGTTCACGGGAAGATTTCTTCTTGTGTGTTACTCTCTTGTTTGAGGTTAAATTTATACACAAATATCACGATCCCCAGGATCCCCATGATTTGCCTAATCCCGAGATTAAAGGGATTCTAACAAGGAAGGATTATCACTTAATAGCCTTTCCTTAATTACATTTGATTTTTCAACACTCTCCCTCAAGTTGAATGTCGGGTATCCGATGCCCAACTTGAATAATACATCTTGGAAGATCCAACCACTCACTCCTTTGGTCAGAATATCTGCTAGTTGATCCTCAGACCGCACATTGCATCCATCTTCGAGTTTTTATTTCATGAAATGGCGGTCCACCTCTACATGCTTAGTCCGATCATGTCAGACTGGATTCTGAGCGATCTGAATGGCTTCCCGATTATCACACCGCAAAGGACACGACTGAGATGGTGTAAAACCCAACTCTGTCATCAACTTCCTTATCCACAAGATTTCCACCAAACCACGAGCTACTCCACGAAATTCGACATTAGCACTAGATAATGCAACCACCTTCTGCTTCTTGCTCCTCCATGTGACAAGATTTCTGCCAACAATAGTGAAATATCCGGAGGTAGATCGACAATCAGCTGGATTGCTGGCCCAATCAGCATCTGTATAGGCCTCAATCCTCAAGTGTCCATTTCTTCAAAAGAGGATCCCAATGTCACGGGATCCCTTCAGGTACCTTACTATCCTCAGAGCCGCATCCATATGATCCTTTTGGGGATTGTGCATGAACTGGCACACAACCCACACAGCATAAGCAATGTCCGGACGAGTGTGGGCTAGGTAGATTAATTTTCCCACCAAGTGCTGATATCTTGCTCTGTCTGTACTCTCAGCTCCTTCCACAATTTTGAGGCCATGTTTTATCACCATCAGAGTATCTGCTGCCTTGCAATCCAACAATCCAGTCTCCACTAATTGATCTAGAATGTTCTGTGAAATATAAATCTTATGTCGTGAATGAGTCACCTCAATTCCAAGGAAATATTTGAGCATTCCTAGGTCTTTCATCTTAAATTCTCTAAAGAGGTTCTTCCTCAGATTTTCAATCTCTTCTGTATCGTCTCCCATAATAATCATGCCATCAACATATATAATAAGATAAGTAATGCCCTGAGTGCGACGTTTCAGGAACATAGTGTGATTAGAGTTGCTTTGTAGATATTCATACTTCTTCATTACCAATATGAACTGCCCGAACCAAGCCATCGGGGATTGCTTCAAACCATATAAAAATTTCTTCAGCCTGCATACTTCATTAGCACCAAAATCATCAGAAAAATCGGGTGGACCCTCCATATACACTTCTTCACTCAGATCTTAGTGTACAAATGCATTCTTCAATCGAATTGATGCAGATGCCAACTAAGTTTGCCGCAATTGAGAACAGTATCCAAATAGTACCCAACATCGCTACCGGAGAGAATGTCATTGAATAGTCGATCCCATACGGCTGAGTGTACTCTTTTGCAACGAGTCGAGCTTTATACCGTTCAATAGATTCATCTGCTTTCTTCTTCACTGTATAAACCCACTTGCACCCCACAAGTCTCTTTCCTCTATACAACTGACATATCTCCCAGGTCTCATTTTTCTTCAAGGCACCCATCTCTTCCTCCATAGCTTTCTTCCACTTAGGTTTACCCATAGCCTCCATGTCACTGCGAGGCACTTCTTCAGCATAAACTGCAGTAGTAAATATGCGAGCAGTCTCAATAAGACTCCCCCTGACCAGATCAGCAATAGGGTACCGCTGCATCTTAGAATCATGATCCGGAGTATACTTCGTTGATTCACTCCTCAAGTAGCCCTATGAGGAAGGACGTACATAGGTGTCATCGGGTCAGGTCAAACATCATAGTCAGCTATAGAATCCATAGAATACAGAGTCTCAGAGGGGGTAGTATTTACCTGAATATCCTTAGGAGGAGACAACTGAGATGGTCCTTCATGGTACGGTCATCCAATATCAACATCATGGTCCAAGGGTGGTCTACTCGACTTGTGAGGCAGCTCTGGCACGTGAGGCACATGCATGGGTATGGATAAGGAGCATAAGGCTTGTGTGTGACGCACATGAGATGCAAGCGTCGGAGGATCTAGATTTGGGCTCGGTACGTGAGGCGCATGGGTCGACTGTGACAATCCATGAGATGTCAGCCAATCAAGAGAGTCGAATGTCGCCAAATTCTCCCCCTGACTCCTTTATTGGGTATGGGAAAGATAGTAGTACTCAATTTCGACAAAGTTACAGTCCATGGTAGTAAGGAGGCGTCTAGTCGGGGGTGATAGCATCGATACCCTTTTTGTGAACCCCCATAGCCCACAGAGATATTTTTCTGCACAAGCATCAAACTTCGACCTGCTGATTTTCGGAATATGAACTTAGACTGTGCACCCAAAAACGCGTGGAGATAAAGACATAGATGGTGGAATAGAGGAAAAATCAATTAATGTCTGAATGGGTGTTCGAAAATCCAAACTTTGTGTGGGTAGTTAGTTAGCCAAGAAAGCCGACATCGCGACAGCCTCAGGACAAAAATTAGATGGAACATGGGACTCAATCATAAAAAGCGCGAGTAATCCCAAGAAGAAATCGATTTTTCCTTTTTGCTACACCATTTTGTTGCGGTGAACACGGACACAGGATCCGGTGTAGCATACCTTTTTTAGAATAAAAAGTTTTCATCTGGTGATTCACAAATTCACCCCCATTATCCGACCGAAGAACTTGAATTTTAGTACGAAACTGAGTAAACACCATATTGTAAAACTGGATAAACCATCAAAGACATCCGATTTATTTTTCAAAAAATAAACCCATATCATACGAGTGCAATCGTCAATAAAGAGCACAAAATACCGAAGACCCTGACCCCCTATCACAGGTGCAGAACCCCAAATATCGGAATGGCTAACGAAAACAAGTGCGGAACACGAGTATGCTTAGAAATAAGAGGAATGCTAAGTACACACAGTCCTTGTACACATGATTATGTGTATCAAAAAACGCGCGCACGTTTTTTAAGGTGAACAAACAACTTCTTAGGAAATTGATAGTTGCCAAACAGTGAAAAGTAAGCTGACAAAATTATATTATTACATATTATAATATATATTAAATTATTGAAATATAATACATTTTAATAAAGTATAATTATAGAATAAAAAATAAAATAAAATATTTTTAATAATTTCGGCGGCTTTACTATCAAAAAAACTAAAATCCCATTAAATATTGATTTTAAGAGCAACAAACTTAACCCAAACCTTAAACGGTGTGTTACGAGGCCGATCATAGATTTTGATTTCGGCGGCTTCACCACCAACCAAAAATAAAACCCTATTAAATAATTATTTTAAGAGCAACTAACTTAACCCTAGTCTTAAATGGTATATTACGAGTGACAAAATAAAAATTTAGGACCGGCTCATAAATTGGAATTCTCGTGTCAAAATTTTGAAGGAATTCATTATAGATTCCGATTTCGGCGCCTTCACCACCAAAAAACTAAAATTCTAATAAACGGTGTGTAAATCGAACTTAACTCTAACATTAAACGGTGTGTAAATCGAAACTATACGAAGTCGCATGTCAAATAAAAGCACATTTTAAGACCAACAAACTTAACTCTAACATTAAACGGTGTGTAAATCGAAACTATATGAAGTCGCATGTCAAATAAAAGCGCACGACGCGCTGATAATTATGGCAGTTTCCATTTCAACAAATGATAAGATTTCGTCGGATATTTTAAATTGTAGGGAAGACGAAAAATTTATTAAAAAATAATTAAAGTAATATTAAAAAATTTTGTCCGTTACTTTACTTAAGTGTTTTGTCCATTTACTGTGGCAATTTATTAAGAAATTTTTTTTCACTTTAGAAAGCGCACACGCATTTTCTAATACACATAATCAGGTGTATAGATTGTATGTGTACGAAGAATTTTTGTAGAAATAAACGTTTGTTTATGGCTTTTGGTAAAAACACAAGTCTCACAATGGAAAGAAATTTTAGAAAGCTGAGGAAATAATCGACAGAGATAGGAATGAGACGGGTGACCCAGTCGACGATACCATAACCAAGTTTGTACAATTAATGCTAAATCTATAACCTGCAAAAGACATAGAAAAACTCATACAAAAGATGATATCTTTAGCCAAGAAAACTTACTGCTACATCGCCCTAACACATGAATATTATAGTTACGAACATATATAGACTAACATAGTAAGTCTATTAAGTAATACACACATCCATAGTAGCTTTCTCTTCAACGATAGAAGCATCAGCAAGTGATCTGGATGTTCTAAAAATGTGTCTTCTGAGATATCAAGATTCTAAGCTTAGCTCCTTGGAGATATCTGTCTCCAACAAGCTGTCGTCTGTTGTTCAAGGCAGGGATAACAAATGTCCATGGAAGGATTATGCCTCATTTTCAAAAATTAAGCCGATTCTCATGAATGAAGGCTCTCTCAAATTTGTCCAAAGTGACAAAACAGTGAATTGTATTACTGTTTCATTAGCCAAATGGGGCTACACTTACGGTGATCACAATTTATACAAGGATAGTGCTCTACCTACTCTCACTCATGCATTACTGCACAAAAAAAGAGAACCTGGAGCTGCTGACGGAGAACCCAAGATCAGCAGGAGGTTAAGTATGGTTCGGTTGCCTCGGCTGCTAGGCAGATTCCATGAGAATCTTCTGCAATCTTAACTCTCACAGAGCTTTTAGCAGTACCTCCGGCCAAGGTACACTTCTTGAACCTATTCTGGGATTCTGAAAGTTACTTCTCATCATGAGAAAATGGAAACTACTAATGTCCTCTTTTTTGCTCCTGGTGATAAAAAAGGACTCTGATGATTTGGAGGATCTCTGAGAATAGAGTTGTCTCTTAAGGGGACGCAGAACACCTTTGCAGAAAATGTGCCTGGGAGAAAAGGAACCAGGACAAAAAGCTGAATGAACAAAAATCACGTTCTACATACAAAGGATCACCTGGAAGCAAACTGGATCGGTTGCCTCGACTGCTAAGCAGATTCCATTGGAATCTCCTGCGGTCTTATTACTTACGGAGATGGCTGCTAAGTAGTTAGCAGCTCCTCCGACCAAGGTACAACTTTGATCCTTTCCTGATCACAAATGATGCTTGTATGTTTGAGAAATGAGATATGGGATGCCTTCTAAAGGGATGCAGAACAGAGAGAAAAAGAGCCTATGTTATTGAGGGAACAAAACTGAATGTATTACAACAAGAGCAACATTGAAAGATGGAAGCTTCTGCACTAGAGATGTTAAGTGTTGGAGAAATGCCTTGCACAACTGTTGGAGAAATGCCTTGCAAAGGCATTAGATGAAGAAGATGAAAAATCATTTGTCCCACATTGGTTTGGGAAGGTAAGTGGGAAGGGTTTAAATACTTTTATCAACAAGTGGGTTATAAAGTATTGTAAGGAGATGGGCCATGCCCTCGCGCACCGTCGCCGCCGCCGCCCGGCCCGGTCTGGTTCGGTCCGATCGCGTACAAATGAAGAGATGAAGAGATACACATGTGGATAAGTATAAATAATGCTTACGCATTTCTTAAACATGGGATAAGCATTATCATTAATTTTCGTAACCTTCGGGATGGTGTTACAGTGGAACTCTAACTCCTGCGGAACGTGACTATTCGTGTTATAGTGGGAGACGGACTCTGGTTATCTCCCCTATAAATACATCATAGAGGGCACTCGAAAAATTACATCTTGCAATTAGCAATCCATTCAAATTTTTCTCTCTTCTCTGGAGTTTCGTTCGAGCAAGGATTCATCAAGGTGTTCTTCTCCAGCCTCTTATCATGAAGTGCTCGTGTACAAGAGGTAGCTGTGGCAACCTTCGGGAGCGACTAGCATTCTGACGATTAGCACAACGGTCGTGCCGAAATCGCTTTCAAGGCAGTGTGTGCATCCACGACACAGCTTGAACAAAGGAATTCGATAAGTCTTCGTTTCTAATAATTTGCACATATTTACCAACAATTTGAAAGCAATTTTTTGTTGTATTGCAAATTATCAAGTCTGCTACTATTCGTTCTGTTCCCGATCTGTCGAAACTAGAACTGTTAGATGGTAGTAATTATAAGCAATGGTCCCAAAAACTGTTGATCTTCTTCGAAGTCATAGACGTTGATCTTGTGCTACTGGAAAATCCTCCTGAAGTTCCCCCTATTGCTGCTGTCGGTGCCCTAGGTGCACGAGAAGCTGCCAAACGTGCCACAATTATCGAAGATCAGAAAAAATATGAGAAGGATAATAAGACTGTTCGTGGACACCTTCTCAACCATATGGTCAAAAATCTGTTCGATCTGTTCGTGGTATTCAAATCCACGAAAGCTATCTGGGATGCTTTGGAAAAGTAATATGGTGCTGATGGTGCAGGGAAGAAGAAATATGTGGTCGGGAAGTGGCTCGCATATAGGATGGAAGAAGACAAGCCGATTATGGAGCAAGTCCATACATACGAAAATCTATGTGCTGATGTGATCAATGAAGGCATGAAGATCTGTGAAGTTTTTCAAGCCAACGTTCTGTTACAACATTTGCCACCATTCTGGACTGACTTCAGAAATCATCTCAAGCACAAAAAGAGAGATCTGACCCTGCAAGAGCTCATTAGTCATATGAGAACAAAAGAGGCAAACCGGCTGAAAGACAAGTACAATTCCGGTTCTGCTAATTATTCTAATACTCATCTCATTGAATCAGATCGCCCCTACAATAAGCCACAAGTTGGATTCAATAGGCCTCCCAATCGTCCCAAGGTGCAAGGATTGCAAAACAAGGTTCTCAAAAATCAACAAACTATGGGACGAGTGGTTTGTTTCACCTGCAACGTTCCGGGCCACAAGTGATATCAATGCCCGAAGCACAAACCTAATGTGAAGAAGGGAAAACGCGAAACTGGACCTCAAGTGAATCTGATTGAAGAGGATGACGAGAATGATGGAGATGATGACATAATTGCAGCCATGATAAGTGAAGTCAACCTAATTGAGAAAAAGGTTGATTGGATTGTGGATTCTGGAGCAAATCGACATTTCTGCACTAAAAAGGAACTCTTCGACGAATTGGAAGAAACACTAGCAGGACAACAATGCTTCATAGGAAATTCTAGTGCATCTGGTGTACTTGGCAAAGGGAAAGTGAATCTGAAACTCACCTCTAGAAAACCCCTAAGTCTTAAGGATGTTATGTATGTCCTGCTCTTTGCCGCAACATCATTTCTGGTGGCCTTCTCAACAAAGCTGGACTCAAACAAGTGATTGAAGCTGGCACACTAGTAATTACTCATAGAGAAAAATTTGTTGGAAAAGGATATTATAGTCATCAAGGGCTGTTTGTTTTGAGTGTACTTTTAGATTCTAATAAAGCATCTACTTTTATTTACATGGCCGAGTCTGTTGATATTTGGCATGGTAGGCTAGGACACTTGAACATTGCCTCAATGACGCACCTAAGAAACAAGTCTCTAATACCCTCTATTGACGCAAGTGAATTCTCAAAATGTGCTGTGTGTGTTGAAGCAAAACACTCAAAGAAACCCTTCAAAGTAGTCACTGAGCGACACACTGAACTACTTGGTCTAATTCATTCTGACCTTGCGGATTTTAAGAGCACAAGGAGCATAAATGGTCATCATTACTATGTGACCTTCATTGATGATTATTCGAGATACTGCAGAGTGTACTTGTTGAAATCTAAAGATGAAGCTGAGGATGCATTTATAAAGTATAAAGCTGAAGTGGAGAATCAACTAGATCGAAAGATCAAGAGATTAAGATCTGATAGAGGAGGCAAATATGGGTCCATACCATCAAAGGAATTTTGTGAGAAGAATGGTATCATACACGAGGTAAGTGCTCCACGCACACCTCAACAGAATGGAATAGCTGAGAGAAAAAATCGAACACTCAAGGATATGATGAATGCTATGCTGTTGAGCTCAGGATTATCTGATGATATGTGGGGGGAAGCAGTTCTGACTGCATGTTATGTTCTTAATCGTGTACCTCATAAGAAGTTGGATAAAACTCCATATGAGCTATGAAAGGGTCATTTACCAAATCTGAGCTATCTTCGGGTTTGGGGTTGTTTGGCTAAAGTGGGAATTCCTGACATGAGAAAAACGACAATTAGGCCCAAGACGTATGATTGCGCATTTATTGGTTATGCAGAAAATAGTGTTGCCTATAGATTTCTGTCCCTAAGTGATCGCACTATCTCAAAATCAAGAGATGCTGAGTTCTTCGAGAACACATTTCCTTATAAGAAATCTGATGCACTTGATACAGCTGCTGCTGTTAATTCTGAGGAGCCAAACTCGTTACCATTAACACCAAAACTCACACTACCTGACAGCGAGATTAGGAGAAGTAAGAGGCAAATGACATAAACTACCTTTGGACCTGGCTTCATTACATCATACCTGACCGAAGTTGAGTCCTCTGATTCATCATGCTGGGATCAACTATTTGCTTGTATAATAGGAGATGACCCTCGGACGTATACTGAAGCAATTCAATCCGTAGATGCTGGTTTCTGGAAGGAAGCAATTAAGAGTGAACTTGATTCTCTGACCGAGAACGGAACATGGAAACTGGTAGACTTACCCAGAGGATGAAAGCCTATCACTTGCAAATGGTTATTCAAGAAGAAGACTAGACCTGATGGATCCATTGAACGATTTAAGGCAAGACTTGTGATGAGAGGATTTACACAGAAAGAAGGAATTGACTTCTTTGATACTACTTCTCCTGTGACGAAGGTTGGAACAATTAGAGTGTTGATTGCACTGGCCTCTCTACACAATCTGTTCATCCATCAGATGGA
>JAOYMZ010015245.1:0-19735 GCA_025802335.1 Pinguicula primuliflora
ATGTTGCCCTTCGCCTTGTCCAACTAGGCCGCTTAGGCGCTGAACACTGATATTGATTGATGTTGGATGATGTTAGTCTTGTGAGAGAAAATTTTCCCCGGCATGGTCCGCGTTGAGGTGGATCGGGCGGGTAGGATAAGGGTCTGTCTGCCCTTGTATCTGACCCGCCATTAATTATGAAAAAGAAATTTAAATCTATATTTATATAATTTATTTTTATATTAGTTATTTATCCTGAATGTTATTTTAACAATGTTGTTGTTTTACGAGTTGCAATAAATAAAAAATTTAAACCTTTCAAGTAATAACATAGGGTTATTTTGAATAGTTGTTCATTTAAATGTCAAAGAATTTAAATTTATGAATTCAAATTTACTGAGAGAAATGTAATGTTCATTGAATACATTTAATTTTTCACAATTTAAACTTGGCAAACATTTTTGACTTGCCACGTGAAGTAAACCAAGTTCTTTCACAAAAAATCATCATTGAAACTTACAAAGTACATGTATCCACCATGACATATTGGTTCCCAAAATGCCACCTTTTCATGCATTTAATACATGCAAGATCTTTCTTGGTGTCCTTCTGATTCATTGATTTAGATCAAGCATTATTACAACTAGGTTTATATCGAGATTTTTTCCTTCCACGTTTTTGATTATTTTTCATCACAAGACTTTCACCTTGTGAAATCTCATCATTGGTCTGATTCTGTTGTTGAAAACTCAATAGAGTGCCTGTAATATCCTTTAACTCAAGAGTTTCCTTGCCCCACATCAGAGTCGTAACCAACTGATCATACGTAGAAGAAGATGAAAAGAAATACAATAACATCAATGATGACCGCCTAAATTTTGGACTTACTCTAAATGTCCAGGGACAACCCAGCATTTCCTAGAACACTGACATGTAAAGTTAGTCCAATTAATGTGAAACGACGTCGTTTCATATACAATTAGTATGAAACGACGTCATTTCATATGGTATACACAATCAAGTATAATAACATTAAATATACCTAGCATTTTCGGGCTTGGTTTAGCTATAACACGAATTTTTCAACAAGAAAAATGCGAGAAAATTGCATAAAATTTACTTTTTCGATCACTTCCATTCGTCAAAATAAAAATATGACTCATTCTGCAATCCTTTCACGTAGACGACTCCAGAATTAGTTATGAATTGTAGTTCCGACGACTTCACCAAAAAAATCCTATCAAAATGGGTGAACTCTAAATATAAGATAAATAGTACATTTCGATTGTCGAAATCAAAATATATGATTGTTTCTTAAATGTGTGTTTGCAATAGCTTTTGCAAACTACTTATGGCTGTTGCACTGCTATTTTATTTTTTGGAGTGTTTGTAAAATCTGCTTCTGCTTCTGCTTTCTACGGTGCAACAATTGTTTTAAGCCATAATTCAAAAGCAGAGGAGGGACTGCTTCTGCTGTGGAAAAGCACTTTTTCAAAAAAGTACTTTAGAAAAGTGCTTTGCCACAGTAAAAGCATTTGCAAACACTGCCTAAATCATCTCGGCACTAGATTTTAAAATAGGTCATACAATTTAGTTTTGTCAACCGAGAAAATATTCGAATATGTACATTGACCTGCCAAACTCCTGATTGATTGCTAGTGCTCGTCAAATGATTCAGGGACTGTCCATTGTCCTCAGCCACTGCCAGAGAAACCTTCTGTCTGAGGCAGATGGCTTAGCTAAGCAGAGTCTAGCCTACACTTCAATAGGTATCTGCTATGTGCGGAACGGAGGCCACCCCCTGGTTGCTACTTTGCAGTTTCCTAGTGCAAGGAATGAGATTTGGGTGACTCACAGTGCAGACTCTCACATTCAACAGACTGAAACCAACCTGAGGCTCCCAACCATGGTCTCTTCAAGCACATCTCCATCCCCACCTCCTCAGACTGTCGACATGGATACCTCCGCAACGACAGTAAACCCCCCACTACTTCACCTTCACACTTTTGAACCTTCGTGAATGGCAGGCAGGATGATCTTTAGCTCCTTTTGCTTTTTTTTTCAGCTTCCAGCTTTTAAAGCTTCAATTGTACTCAAAAAAAGAAAATATTCTAATTTTTTGTGTGTTAATATTGTTCCCCTACCTAAAATCAATTTTCTCTCTAATCTTCGGGATTCTTTAAATCATCTTCTTACAACTATAGACCATCTTGGAAGTTTTGGAAACAAAACAACTCGAGATTGAAAGCATGAAAACAGATCAGAGTTTCCAGTTGAACATTGACGTACACTGAACAAAGAAGAGGATTTTGGGAACCAGAACATTCTCCACATTTCGTTTCTATCTGTCTTTTTTACATGTACAGTTTATATAGGTACAAATATATGCTAAATGGATTGTACAAATGTAATAGACAAAAGTAAGAAAAAACAATTGCTAAAGAGAGAATGGGCTCATCCATTCGGCTCATTCTCAATACAGCCCCTACAAGATGGACTGGGGATAGACCCAGGCCCATCTTGGCCAATAAATGAGAAAATGCAAGTAAAGGAAGCTGCTTTGTTAGCAGATCCGCCACTTGATGTGCTGTAGGAATGTACAAAGGAAGGATGAACTCCTTGAACTCATCTCGGTTAAAATGACAATCAATCTCAATGTGCTTGGTGCGATCATGAAACATCGGATTAGATGTGAGATGCAGAGCTGCACTGTTGTCACAGTGCAATGGCACTAGTTTTATGAGTTCAACTTGTAGATCTTTCAATATGTAAGAAATCCACTTGAGTTCTCATACCGTAGATATGAGACTACAATATTCCACCTCTACAGAGGATTGCCGGACGGTCGACTATTTCTTTGTCTTCCATGACACACTTTCACCACCAAGCTGGATGAAGTAGCTGGTTAAAGATCTGCGTGAATCTATGCAAGCTCCCCAATCTGCATCTGCATCTGCATATGCGACAAGCTCAAGGTTATTATAGGCTGGAAAGAAGAGGCCCAGAGCACGGCATCCATGTAAGTAGCGTACGACATGAAGGCTAGCTTGCTAGTGAGACATTCTCGGCTGTTGCATAAACTGGGAGAGTTGTTGGACAACATAACTGAGGTTAGGCCGTGTGAAGCTGAGATATAACAAATGACCAATAAGACTGCAGTATGAGGATGGGTCTGGCAGCAATTCAGTTTCATTTGTGGCCCTGAGTTTCGAACCAGGTGGCAATGCGGTGGATGCTGGAGTTGAATCTTGTATACAAACATCTTGTAAGATATCCAAGATATATTTGCGCTGCGTCACATATATGTCATTCAGAAGATGTTAGAGTTCAAGGCCAAGGTAATAGCTAGCTGAACCGAGTTCTTTGATGCTGAATAAATTGTCCAATGAATCTTGGACTTGTTTCAGAGTTGAAGCACAGTTCCCTGTAAGAAGTATGTCATCAACATATACAAGTAAGGCAGTGAACGAAGTTTCTGTGGCTCACAGGAATAAGCAGTGATCGTGAACACATTGCTGGAAGCCGAAATTCAAGAGTTGGTATGTAAGTTCTTGGTTCCACACCCGTAAGGACTGCTTAAGCCCATAAATAGATTTTTTAACAAGCATGCTTGGCCCGGTTTTGCTTCCTGATAACCTGGAGGAGGCTGCATGAAGATCTCTTCATCTAACTTTCCGTGAAGAAATGCATTGTTAATGTCGAGCTGAAGAATGGCTTAACCTCTCGCCACTGCAACTGTTAGTAACAAGCACACAGTGGTATGCTTCGCAATCGACGAGAAATTCTCGGTGTAATGTATACCCTCTATATGATTGTAGCCTTTTACAACCAACCTTGCTTTATAACGAGAAATAGATCCATCCGAGTTGCATTTCAATTTAAAAACCACTTGCAACCGACCAGTTTCTATTCTGGTCGAATATCAGCAACTACCCAAGTACCATTCCTTTCAAGTGTTTCTAACTCATCCTTGATTGTTGCAACCCACATTGAATCTTTTGAGGCTTGGGAATAGGACCGTGGCTCGTTAGGAGTAGGAATGAATAGCATACACATGGCCGTGGGTGTGAAAAGTGCATCATGATTTGTGGTATCATAATCCGCGAGCAATGCAGGAGCCTTATGAGGATTGGTGCTACACCAGGCTGGTACTGGGGGTGTTGGAATGGTAGTGTGCACATGAGCATCAGAGGTAGCAGCAGGCTCAATTGAGGAGGTACCATCGCTGAGGATGTTGTTGAGTGATCAGGCATTTCTGGGATGGACCGAACATGTGGTGCGCCAGTAGCATCAGAAGATGATTCGGTGAGCTGTACTCGGAGGGGCAACACTGGTTGCTAGAGGGCAAATGGATCAAGAGTACTAGGTGAGACATTTGTAGGACATTTGTGTTGAAGGCAACACTGGTTGCTAGAGGGCAGATGGGTCGAGAGTACTAGGTGAGACATTTGTAGGACATTTGTGTTGAAGTGGAAAAACACCCTCGTAGAAGGATATATCCCGAGACAGTATAACTTTCTTCTGTGTCAGATAATAGATGCGATAAGCCTTTGAAGTTCTAGAGTACCCGACGAACACTCCTTTGAACAGCCGAGGATCTAACTTCAATTTGTGGGGGTTCCTGTTTGCATAGTAACACAAACATCCAAATACCCTGAGATTGGCCAAATCAGGTTGTTCACCAAACAATATTTCATGAGGAGTCCGCCAGTTCAGCACAATAGTGGGAAGTCTATTTATCATATACGCAGATGTAAGTACTGCTTCTCCCCAAAACTCAGAGGGTAATGAACTGTGAAACATGAGTGATCGGTCTGTCTCCATAAGGTGGCGATGTTTGCGCTCGACCACACCATTTTACTGCAGTGTGTAGGGCGCGCTGTGCTGGTGTATAATACCTAGGAAGGATGTGAGATCTTAGCAAGATCGGTTAACAAATTCCAAACCATTATCCGAGCGAAAAATCTTGACAGTGCAGCAAAACTGTGTTTGCATCATACAGATGAAATGATCCAGGATCTGACATACATCAGACTTTCCCTTCATTAAATAGATCCATGTACCACTGCTAAAGTCATCAACCAATATCAAGAAATATGTGTAACCATTAAGTGCAGGTGTGGAATACGACCCCCAAACGTCACCATGAATAAGCTCAAAAAGAGCAACAGAATGTGAATAATGAATTGGAAAAGGCAACCGCATTTGTTTGGATCGGTAACAAGCATCTGAAGGCAAGCAAGCATCATATTTATCAACACCAAAATGTAGTTTAGACAAAACATTATCTGAAGGGTGACCCAATTGGGCATGCCACAAAACAGAACTAGTTGGTCTATTCATAATTGCAGAATTACATGATGCAGTAGCAGACAGAATGGAAGGTTCTTTGATTGGCAGCGGAAGACAGTTAAATGGTACCTTGACTGCAGCCGTAGGATCCAAAATATAGAGCCCCTTCAGCTCCTTTCCCACTACAAGAACCCTTCTAGAGACCGGGTCCTGAATAAGACAGAAATGTGGCAAGAATATAAACTGCACATTGGAAGATTTTGTGAGCTGAGAAACAGATATAAGGTTAAACCGGAAGCTGGGAACTTGCATAACATCATGAAGTATAAGATTTAAGTTTAGACGACATCTACCAATATGCTTTGCACATGCTAGCGCCCCATCTGCTTACTTTACCATAATTGGTTTAGAGGTCTGGGACCACGTATCTAATGTATCCAAATCCCGACACATATGTGACGAGGTGCCAGTATCTATGACCCACATCTTAGAATTAAGAAATGGTGCCACTGAAAGTGCATGAATGAAAATTTTACCAATTTATGCTTCATCATCCGGACTTGCTGAACTCTATTAGATGTGATTGAGATTCAGGACACCCTACAGCACGTGGCCAACTTCTTGGCGAACCAGTTCACTCATGTTTACGCCAGGTGAATCATCCATAGCTTGCTTCAGATTCAGAGGAGTTGTCTGAAACTCCGCCACATTAGCATAGTGAGCCCCTCTGCCCCTTCTCTATTGTTCTCGTATTTTGAAGTAGTTCATGATAGAGTGGCCTTTCATCATGCAGTGATACAGGTTTTTAGTTTGTAACATTCTGCGATTGTATGATCGAGAAAGTGACAATTTTCACACCTGATTTCACTTCTGCTCCTGTTCGATCCACCAACATTGCCTCGTTCACCCACATTCGGTTTTGCAATCCATTTTGAATCTGATCCCTATGATTTGTTCTGGCCAGATTTGTACTCGCCCAGTAGCTTGGTCAATGGTGCACCATGGTCATTCAAGCTCAGTTGGGCAGCTTGCTCTTCCTTATGTTTTTCCACTGTCAAGATCACACTGTAGGCTCTGTTTAGACTTGGGAGTGGTTCAGATGCCAAAATCTGCCCGATCACTGTCTCAAACTCAGGTTTCATTCCAAAGACAAATTGCATGAAATGCCCCTCCTCATTGTTCCCACAGCTACACGGTCTTCCACAGATACAATTGTAAACTGGATGCATGTATCCCAGCTCATCCCAGAGCCCTTTCAGGCGATTGAAATAGACAGTCACTGGCTCATTTCCTTGTTTAATAGTGGTAATTTCCTTGCAAATCTTGTACACCATGGGGCCATTGTACCCTCCCAGTCGTTCACGTAATTCCATCCACAATTCCTTTGCACTAGATGTGGTGTACTGAAATCCCTGAAGCACTTCTTTGTCTATCGAATTGTATATTCAGGAAGTGACCATCAGATCGGCAGCCTTCCAATTCTCATATTCCTCAGAACTTTCATCCTCAGAATTGTTATATGATCATTTTGTAAAATCGTGGTAACTGACCAACACTTTGACCAAGCTGTGTGTTATCGGTGAGTACGCCTGCAAAGAAAACTTTGCTTGCAATGCAAGGGGTGGAGCAGTGTCTTCTAAGCATTAACGAACGAGCATTTGTGGCGAATATTATGATAATAAACATGATTATGATGTTATCTTAGGTATGAATTGGTTGGCCGATAACTATGCAATTATTGATTGTCGAGCGAAGAGTATCCAATTCCTTGTTCCTGTAGCCTACAATTTCATTATTTTAGGCATTCCGAGGTGAAATCGGGCAATCGCGTGACACTTTTGTCCGCAATTCAGGCCCGACGCCTGATTAAATATGGTCATGAGGCATACCTTGTAGTATTGACCACTGCAGAGGTGAAGTACGAATCTACCAAACGCACACCAATTGTGGAAGAGTTTGAAGATGTGTGTCCCAGAGAACTACTTCATCTTCCTCTGGATCATGCGATGGAGTTTGGCATCGACTTGTTTCATGGAGCGGCACCGATTTCTAGGACACCTTACAGGATGGCTGCCCTAGAATTGGAAGAGTTGAAGACACAACTACAGGAATTAATTGATCGGGACAAATAAGGCTAAGTGTCTCCCCTTGGGGTGTGCCAATTTTATTTGTGAAAAAGAAAGATGGGAGCATATAACCATGGATTTCGTTATGGGACCGCCCAAAAATTCGAGTCAATATGATGTAATCTGGGTGATCGTGGATCGGCTCACCAAAAGTGCTCATTTTCTACCGATAAATATCCCGGCCACTATGAATCTGTTAGCCAAGGTGTACATTAATCATGCGGTGAAGTTACATGGGATATGTGTAAGCATGGTGTTGGATCGGGACCCTAAGTTTACGTCCGGATTCTGGCGAAGCCACCAGGAGGCAGTCGACACCACTCTTAACTACAATACTGCCTATCATCCACAGACGGATGGCCAGTCAGAGCGTACGATACAAACGTTGGAGGATATGCTTCGTGCTTGTATCTTGAACTTCAAGGGGCAGTGGGCGGAATACTTACCTTTGACTGAGTTTGCCTATAACAACAGTTATCACTCGAGATTTGGAATGGCGCCCTACGAGGCTTTGTATGGTAGGCGTTGTCAGTTGCCGGCATTTGGGATGAAGTGGGTGAACGATTGATCTCCGGACCAGAGATAGTCCATATGACAAAGGAAAAGATCAAGATTTTAAGGGAGAATTTGAAGAAGGCGCAGGATCGACAAAAAAGTTGGCCAAATC
Organism: Pinguicula primuliflora; assembly: GCA_025802335.1. NCBI lineage: Eukaryota > Viridiplantae > Streptophyta > Magnoliopsida > Lamiales > Lentibulariaceae > Pinguicula > Pinguicula primuliflora. The sequence goes on from JAOYMZ010015245.1 coordinate 8,065, forward strand.
TGAAACGACGACCAGTTATCTTTCAGGTGGGGGACAAGGCTTATCTTAAGGTTTCACCCACCAAGGGGGATAATCGGTTTGGCGAAGGGGGTAAACTAGCTCCAAGTATATTGGACCCTATGAAGTGTTGGAATTGATCGGTGAAGTATCCTGTCAGTTAGCTCTATCACCAAGTCTGTCTAGAGTTCACAATGTGTCTCATGTTTCACAATTGCGTTGGTACGTTGGAGACCCAAGTCATGTTTTGGAAGTGGAACATTTCCCCATTATCGAGAAGCTCAGTCGGGTCGAACAACCGGTGAACATTATTGACACCAAGACCGTCAACTTGAGAACACGCCAAATTCTGTACGTAAAGTTTCAATGGTCTAACTATGGTGAGGAGGATGCCACTTGGGAGACAGGATCTCACATCCGGAAGGAGTACCCACAATTGTTGTGTGAAATGAAAGTTTCGAGGACGAAACTGTGGTTTAGGGGGGATGGATGTAATGATACGTAAAATCCGTAGGATGGATGTAATTATTAAATAAAACCGGGTTATTTTGGTTAAATTATGGGTGTAATTAAAATATTTACTGAATAAACATATGCTGGTGCTTCTATCAATCCGGTTATGTAAATTGGAATTAGGCCGATTATATATAAATAAATATATATGACTATGTAAACTGGAATTGGGCCTGATGGTATTTGAGGCCATTGAGATCGGGTGTTCTTACATTCGAAGTTTCCACAATTCCGCATGGTCAACAAAGAGGGGAAAGGATCGTCAATTCAGGAGGGGATGCGTTGGATTTGTACGTTAGAGTGAGAGGTCAATCGTCTCTTTGGAAACGGCGTGAAGGGCAGATTAATTGGGTGAACGACCATTTAATTACTCAAATTCGAGGAGTGAATCGTGTTCATAAATTCTCGAGGCAATCACGTTCAGCGATTGAATTGGGCTGGGAGAAAGAGCTACCATCGAGTATAAGAAGGGGGTAGTCATGACAAGGAGTTGGATGAGGTCAATATGTGGCAAAATCAGCTTCTCTGTGAATCTGAAGAAAGAGATTGGGGAGGTTCGCGGACCTGAGGAAGAAGATCCCTACGAATTCGGTAAGGAATCTTTGGAATGTTTTGGACTGTATAGGGGTTTTTAATTTGTGAATTTTGGTTGTTGAAATTGGCTGGTTTCTTTAGTACTGATCGACTTTTTATCAGAACGTGTTTTACAGAAAATCCCTCTTCACGTTTATACATTCATCGTTTGCTATTTCTGAGTAGAACATGGTGGGGCAAATATGGAGGGTGGGGTTTTCTTACAAGATTCGGAGTATGATGAAACGCATGCAACCTTTGGTCAAAATTTGGGAAATTACAATTCAAATAGTAGTAGCAATCTTTCTGGTCAAACATAACGAGTCCTTGTTTCTCTCAAATTCAATCGTACATGTTTGTCCATGTTATGGAGAGTTTTTTTTTCATTTGGTGAGGTTAATTGTTGAGCGATGAAGCTCCAGAGAGAATTGTGGCGAGTTGAGCTACGTCTCTGAGAGAATTGTGGCGAGTTGAGCTACGTCTCTGAGAGAATTGGCCTTCGGGTTCGAGAGTTTGGCTTGCAAGTTCGAGTGATTGGTCTCAGGGCTTGAGTGATTGGCCTTAGGGCCCGAGTGATTGGCCTCAAGGCCTGAGTGGTTGGCCTTCGGGTCCGTGTGTTGGCATGTAAGTCGGGTGTAGAGTCATGTTCTGGTTTTGAGATTGAGGGATGCCTCTTAAACTGATGTTGTTTTGAAGTCATTCTGCATAAATCATAGTTAAATGTGGAGTTTTGTGCAGGGAGGTTGCAATTTAGGTCTCTGCGCGGTAATGGAAAATTTGCTAGGTTTATTTGAAAACTGTTTTCGATTGTTGAGCAGTTTTCTGCCTTGTTACTTGTTTTAAAACCTTCCTAACTATTTCTCAGATCCTTAGTGGGCTAGTGTGGCTCATGATTCTACCTTCTCTTTCAGATTTCAAGCAAGGTCAGAATTAGAGGCTTGAAGTGTTGGAACTTAGGTGTGTTGAGTCTCGATTGAATAAGAACCCTGTTTTCATTGAAGTGTTAATGCCATTAATGAACCATGTTTGTAGTTTCAGAACCTAATGTCCTCGGCATTCTGTTTGAATTATGAACACCTGTTTAGGTTGTTTGAATTTCATGGAACTAATTATTCATTTGGTGAGATTAAATCTTAGATGATGGTCGTGGGATATATTGTGCCTTTACAATTTCTCTCAACTTACCTACCTAAAAAAGATTAAAATTCATAATCAATTTCAAAATCGTTTCTAAACAAACATTCATTTATTAGTCCAAAAATAAAACTTCATCGATCAAATGTTATTAAGAAATTATCTATGGATGCATTCCTAGTAGAAAAATGATTTTGATAATTCATTCATTCATTTTTCTTATTCATTCATTCATTTTTCTTTTTAAAGTCATGATTCACCATTATTTTCTGGTTAGTATATTACTCGTGTTTTAAAGTTACGACCACCATAAACAAAACTTATGAAAAATGCAGCTCGCGCGTGACCACACGCGCTGCATTGGAAATTCGATCATTTTAGTCCGAATTATTAAAAAAAAATAATTAAATTATAAATACGTCAAAACCATATGAAGTCGCATGTCATATGGAAACGCGCGACGCGCTGGTAATTATGGCGACCACCATTTTGACAAACGATGAACGATTTGTCGAATATTACAGATTATAGTAAACGTAGAAAAATGATTTTTATAATTTACAAAATTTTGAAGTACTCTTAATTCTTTCATTTTTTTTATTCATTCATTCATTCATTTTTCTTTTGAAAGTCACGATTCACGATTATTTTCTAATTTATTTTAATATTATTATGTTTAAAATAAATGATGGGCCATACCAAGTGGGCCACAGATCTGTTTCGGTTTAACAAACAGGCCGTGCCAGGACCCGGCAGAGAGACTCGTCCGTCATGTCCAGCTTTCTATCTCTATTGTCGAGTTACCGCTTTATCCCATTTTTATATTACCGGAAATACAATCACAAAATAAGGAGAGATGATCAATTTACAATTTTTCTAATAATGTGTACCATTATCTAGCTCAATATAATTTTGAATTGTTATTATTACTTATTATCATAGCGAAAACAATTAATAAAAAATTATATATATATGTGATCAAAGTACGATGCATCGAACGATATATATCGGGCAATACGCAAATGGAAAAAAACACTCACCCCGCCCACAGAGGCCCAACAACAGATTTTGGTGTCTGAACAGCAGCCCTCAGACAACATCCCAAAAAAGAGCTGGGCGGATCAAGTAGAAGAAGAAGAGGCTGCACAGATCTCTAACCAACATCAGCCGAGTGCTTACCATGAACTGAGGAACCAGGACAAGGAGGAGGTGGTTGCACAGCTCAACATGCAACCTCCTCCACAGCAAGCCCCCCCGAAGCACAGGCGCGGCCGCCCGAAGAAACAATGACACTTTGTTTTGTTTTGTTTTGTGATTGTACTTTTCTTAACTATGCTCACTTTGGAGGCCGGTCTTGTATAATCACTTCGGCTTTCAATAAAACTCAAAATTTTTGAGAAAAAAAAAAGAATAAGTGGAACATACTAGTAGATAAGTGGCATCTAACTGGATTTCATCATTTAAGCATAGAAAGCAGTTATTTAGTTTGTTCGTTATTTGTATGAGTATTTATTTTATCGGTATGCATGTAGTGCATGAGTGGGGTAAGTAGTTATTTCAGTTATATTTGCTTCTCCTTTATTATTATAATTATTCATTTTTTTTTGAGCTGAGGGTCTCCACGGAAACAATATTTCCATTCTGTTGAGGGGTGAAGGTATGATTGCATACATCATACCTTCCCCAGACCCTACCTAAGGACGGGATTTACTGAGTGTGTTTGGTTTGTTTTGGTTTACTCGCTATTTGATCTTTGTCGAGAACTAATGCTTTGAGGGGTCTTTGAATCATATGGTGTTCACTCTCACTAGATTACACCAAACATGATTCTCGTGGTGCATGAGATGCCACCAAAAACTTAAGTGGTTTGGGTTTGATTCCATCAGGAATGGGATAGCTCACTCGAGTAGAAGGGGAAGTTACCTCAACAACTCCACAAGGAGGAGAGTGGAGGGACCTTAGCCCATTCCACAATGTGGAGAGAACATTTTTGATATTATGTTCCATTTAGAACACCTTAAATGTGGATGCAATGGATGAGGACAAATGCAAACAAGATGAGAGCAAAATATGTGTACAAATAATTTCAGCATCAGAACTGTGTATATAACAACCCCGTAATCACCCAGGGCAAAGTCAATAAAAATGTGCTTAGAGAATCCCACAATCGATAAGGAAAAATTGGGGTTCAGACAAAGAGAACAAAAGTCAGAAAAAAAGATGCTTGCCAGAGGCTTCAATAAAAGCAACAAGGTTGTTGCAGAGTTTATTACTATGGACAACGGTCAACATTAACTGGCGAAATAACTTTTACAGAGAATAATATGAAGAGGTTGAATGTGATTAAAAGCCATGCGCATGTCTTTACCTCTTAGGTAAGTAGTGTCTGCAACTTAACTTTAAGTTTATTAAATCTTGAAACAGGACATCATGAATGAACTCTGAAATTAAGGGGATTACACAAAAATGACAATTGAACAAGAATTGAATATCGGTAGTTGTTTGACTAGACAATTTGTTTTCCTTTTCCAATTCGTAGGATTGAAAAAACAAAAATCGCTAAATTTAATATTCATTATATATAAAATAAACATTTTTTATTATATATATGTACAACTTTTTTAAGTTCAAATCATTTATAACTTACCAAATTCTCCCACTCCCAAGGGCCCCCTTCATACTTTAGGTGATAAATAGTTTTGATGTTTGGCAAGTAACTCAGGTATTTGACACAATATCTATCCATTCTAAAAAAAACATTATGAATTTTTAATCAAATTTGTTCAATTTTTTTTGTTCAATTCTTTTTAAATTAATTCTCACTGGCACCGATCTTGATCCCGATTGAAAACCACAGTTTCAGATATTCCATGGATCCGTCAGCTATACTCTAAGCTTTTGTCCTACACGAGTAGAGTAGGGTTAATGGGTTGATTTCGAAAAGAAAGATAGATATAAGTCTCAAGGACATTTTAATCCAGACAATCAATTAATAGTATTTAGCCAATCCGCAATTTATCATTTCTTATTTCTTTTTCTCATTATCAAAATAATGAAACCATATGTTACATGAATACTGTTTGTTTAGTTCTTTTTTAATCAAAATATTGAAACCATGTTAAGTTTTTATTATAGTACAAAATATGAAATTAATGAAACACTACAAACATTCCACCATACAGAAGATCTCTTAGCTTCGGATATTCTTTTAAAATTATTAATATTTTTAAAAACTACCAATAATATTAAAGTTCATACTCATACCCATATAACAGAAGGGACATCATCCACATGATAAATCAGAACTATAACATCATCAGCTTGCAATTAAGTTAAATATATTGACTTATTCAAACAATTACCTCATGCACTATATGCATTATGAAGTTAAAAAATTCAAAAAATAATAAAGAAAGAAATTTACCTTTTTGTTCACCCTAGAACCATAAGACATGATTCTAGATGGTTTGATAAGATTACTCGCTATTTGATCTTTGTCAAGAACCAATATTTTGAGTTGTCTTTGAATTATATGATGTTCACTCTCACTAGATTTCACCAAAAATGATTCTCGTGGTGCATGAGATGCCACAACAAACTTGCATGGTTTGAGTTTGATTCCATTGGGATAGCTCACTCGGGTAGAATGGGAAGTTACCTCAACAACTCCACAAGGAGGAGAGTGAAGAGAATATTCCATTTAGAACAACTTAATGAATGGGAATTGAATGTGCATGGATGTAATAGTTTGTTCCTATAAAAACCAAATATTGACAACTACCACCGATTTCATTGTAATTTTTGTGTAATCCCTGAATTTTATTTATTGACCCCTCAAGGCCCCCGTTATGGAAATCGATAGAGCCAACAAAATATAACTTGCTTTATTGTCTCTCAGTTTGATTTAACCAACACTTTACACACACCACCGCCAATCCAATTTTTTTAGCTTAATTTTTGAAAGAAAAAATAAACGTTATAGGGTAAATATCCATTTTTGCCTCCCTAAAGTTATGTCTTAACCCCGATACATTTCCCTCTTCAGGCCCAATTTCTTGGCTCCGCCCCGGCATATAATACAAGCATGCAAAGCTCTAAAATCGGTGAGAATAATAAATAAATAAATAAATAAAATGAGTCATTTGTATTGGGTGAAATATTATTTTACAAATTTTTTTTTCTCCTACAATTTTTTGTAAGTCAGAATTCAATCATAATGTCCTGTTTCATGATTTAAGAAACTTGACGTTAAGTTGCGGAGGCTACTTACCTAAGACGAAAAGACAAGCCCATGATTTTAATCACATTCAACCTCGTCATATTGTCCTCTGTAAAAGTTGTTTCACGAGTTAATGTTGAGCGTTGGCCATATTAGTAAACCACAAATGTTATACCAGACGAATGATCCATGCAAGAATCGCAAGAAAACTTGCCAAGTCAGCATTCTCACGTGACCGAAAAAAACCCAACAAACTCCCGCGCGTGACACTTTCATCATTTTCACTTTTCTGCAGAAAGAGCGGCCAGAAACTAGGGCATTTGATCTCCGAAATAAGGAAATTTCCCCAACAAAAATCCATTCGAAGGTAATAGCTACGACATTGATCGATACATGATGATGTTCTTGTGTGTTAATGACTCAATTGACAACTGTTTTCTTCCTTTGTATTCACATTACTCTTTCTACTTTAGTGTTTATGGTTGAGTATGTTTTTAAGTGAATGTGGACATTGCTGCTTCTGCGTTTCTTGTTTGTTAAGTGAATGTTGGACATTGCTGCTTCTACCTTTTCTTTATTGTTTATGTTTTGATCTTTCAAAAAAATGCTGTTTATTTGAAGCAGTGTTGTCATTGATTTTGAGAAACAGTTTGTAGATGCATATACTAAGTTCAGTGAGTTCAGAAATGAAATGAGTGAAGATGGAATGATGTGTCACAGGACATTTCTGAAGGATGAAGATTGAATTTTAATACGGAAAGTCAGAAAAGATATTTAAATTGTAGAGGCTAAGCATAAATGGCTCAAAGAAATGCACTTTCATGTCCATTATAACCGAGAGTCAAGGGAAATCAAATGTACTTGTCGAAGATTTGAGTTTAGAGGAGTTGTATGTCGGCATATTATCAACATATGGTCATAGTTGAGACTTGACCATGTGTCAAATACTTATATTCTAAACTGATGGAGGAAAAATATAATTAGGAGACATACTCAAGTGAAATTGATATATGCAAGACAGGAACAAAAACCCGAATGACAGCGGTTTGATAGAATGATGTAACATATATATAAGGTTGCAGAAAATGCTATGTTGTCTGATTTAAAATATGATAAGGTATTGACTACGTTGCAAGAATTAAAATTGGAGATTGATGAAATAGATGACCAAAGACTTGCTTCTTCAAAAAAAGTGTATCAAAATCTAATCTTGGGATATTCTTTCAAAAAATTATTAATTTTTTTAAGAACTACCAGGTTCATTGTAATATATAATTTTTCATTTAGAAAGGGTATCAAAATCTTAAATGTCAATTTAAATTGTAAAACTGCCAATTGAAAAATTAATTTATTAAATTTAATATATGTACAATATGAATATATACAAAAAGGGACAGGATCCGGTGACATAATTTTATGCATGATTTTATACATGCATTTTTAATTCTGGCCATTATGATTGTCCGTTGACGGAATTGGGCACATCGTTAGAAAGCTTATGCATAGAAGATCATAAGCCCCATGTTTAGTTCCGGTTCTGGCAACTTCGTCGCTGAAATTTTCTAAAATCCTATTTAGGACTACTTAACCCAAGTGAAAAATATGAAACTAAATTAAACGGTGATAAAGTCGTCGGAATATCACAAAAACTTGAATATATGATCTTCTATGTATAAGCTTTCTAACGATGTGCCCAATTCCGTCAACGGGCAATCCTAGTGGCCGGAATTGAAAATCATATCTAAAATTCTGTCACTGGATCTTGTACCATACAAAAATATATTAATATACAACAATATCAAAGTTTATACTGGTACACATATGACAGAAGGGACACCATCCACATGATAAATGAGAACTATAATATCATCCGCATGCAATCAAGTTAAATATATTGACTTATTCAAACAATTACCTCATGCACTATGCGCATTATGAAGTTAAAAAATTCAAAAACTAATAAAGAAAGAAATTTAGCTTTTTGATCAGCCTTGAACCATATGACATGATTCTAGATGGGTTGATAACATTACTCGATATTTGATCTTTGTCGACGACCAATGTTTTGAGTTGTCTTTGAATCATATGGTGTTAACTCTCACTAGATTTCACCAAAAATAATTCTCGTGGTGCATGAGATGCCATCTCAAACTTGCATGGTTTGGATTTGATTCTATCGAGATAGCTCATCCGGGTAGAAGGGAAAGTTACCAAGGAGGAGAATAAAGAGGAGAATATTTTTGATATTGCGTTCAATTTAGAACTGTAGATCCGGCTGGAGTATTCACTACTTCCTCTGCTTACAGGTCATATGCTCATTCTGCAAGGATAACGGATCATGATGACAGAAGCTTTCTAAATGAAGCTTGAGGGAAAAAAAATACATATTGTGAATTTTATTTCCGATTTCAAAATTTCAAATTCTCCGGGCATGGGAACCTAGGATCGCCGGAACTCCGGGACAGTTTCTTGTGAGAAATCTGGTATGACAGACATTGCCTTCGTCATAAGTGATTAAACCTGTCTATCGCCGGTCGATTCTACTCCTTGACGACGTACTAGACGTCGCGAGGAGGCAAAACCTCCGAAAAAGCTGTACACACGCACACACAGCCCCAACTCCACAAACTCCGGTAGGATGGCCCCCAACCCGACCGTTTATCCCTGGCGGTCATATAAGATTAGAAATAAGCTAATGAATGGGAAAATTGTAGATGCCGTAGAACCAGGTAGGACCACTAACCAGATAAACCGGCCGGTATTTCGAAATAGTGACATGGCTGGAGAAGACTAGGATAGAGTTAGTATCTTCAGTCGCCTGGGACCTGAATTTGAAGCTGGAAATGCAAAAACCTCTGAGATTTGTATGTTTGTGACAAACTTTCCTGCCGACTTTCACCCAACAAATATGCAAGAGTTACTGAAGGAATTGGGTGAACTGATAGAGTTCAAAGTAAGGGAAATGTCTGCACAAGGGCAGGGGCGGATCCAGGATTCCAATACTGGGGGTGCTCAACACGCAGATTTAAAAATCGATAATGGATTTAGTTTCAGCAATTAAGAGTCGATGAAATTACCAAAGCAATGTAGTAACTACAGCTTTTGGATGACGGAAGTAAAATACATGCATGCATTTTCTATTTTCAAGATATTAGGTTCTGTTTCCCGAAATACTTGTATGCTATTTAATCATTATTAGTGGTCCTTAAAATTCAATAAACATTATTTCATCTTAATAAATCAGTAACATTATAAATATTATATGGAATGGTAAAACGAAATACCTATACGAAATTGAATGAATTTAAAGTCCTAAATCCATAACAAATATTAAGAAATTTGGGACTGTTGCACTTATTTGTGATAAGTCGAAGTCCCACAATCATACAAAATAAGCCCAATACTGAACTACCAAAATATTATGCATTAAAATAAGTCAATTCAGAATATATTTGAGCAAATAAACTAATAACAAATGTCCATAGTCATATATAATTTGAGTTTTGATTGGTTACTTGTGTACACTTTCACAATTTAATATGAATTTTCTTGTTTTTAAAGGTACCCATAAGACCACTACAAAATTACAAAATTTAGCTTATTTGGATCAAGATTAAATGATGAAATGCAAGAAAGGGAAAATATATATCCTGCAGCTGTAGGAATTGTTCCTCCGACTGTGTGCTACTTTCAATTTAATACTACAAAATTTATTGAAATGAGCAAAAGCCTTTCTTCTTCCCGACTAACATATTGGTCTCTTCTTCCTGGTTAACATACTGGGTTTTAAAGCCTTCTCCCCCAAGCACCCCTGTAGGTCCGCCCCTGCACAAGGGTTACCTTTTGGATTTGCAAAGTTTAGGAATGCAAAATCTGTGAGGAATTGCTAGCAAGGATGAACAACATTGGGATTGGCTATTCCAAGCTTCGAGCAAATGTAAAAAAATGGCACCTGCACTGCAAGCAAATGGAAACCAGCTCAGGTTAATCAACAGCCGCTCAACTACAACAGTAATAGGGGAAATATCAGAATGGAGAAAACATATAAAGAGAAAGTAGTGGAAAGAAACCATTACAATGGGCCCAACAATGTGAGAGGAGAAAGTGACAGAAATATCCAAAGTCAAATTGGATGGATATGGTGTTCTGGCAGAAAGATGTGGACTTGATATTAAAAACGGTCCCTTCGGGGACATGCGATAAAATTGGAACGATATTAAAAACGACAGAAAAAGATACAAAATGGCTGAAATTCAGTAAGATATGTCAGTTACGTGATAAAGGAAGTGAATTGAGAAAAGGAGGCTATGCATCATTAAATGTGAGCGCCGTAGGTGAGGAAAATTTTTATCGGTAGCCTGTCAATATTATTTCGTTACTAAAATGCCTTTCTGCGCAGAATTTTTCCGCGGTAGGGTTTCACGCGGATTAAATAAAGCCTGTACACAAAATTCTCTCACACACTCTCTTCTCCTATGGAAACAGAATCCCAATTAATCACTCTATTTCGCCGGAGATAATGGAGGGTATTCACTCTATTTTGCCGGATCATCAAATCGTTGAGCGGATTTGAGGTTCGTATATGGAAGATTAGACCTCTAGACGAAATCTTCTCTGCTGGGATTCCGATGAACGGGGAGTGAGTGCCATGGAAGCAAAAACCTTCACGTCGAAGCTGTTAGTTCATCAACCTGATGAAACTCGTGTTTTTTGTTTGGATAATAAAAGATCACGTCTTTCGCCGAAGAAGCAAGCCCTTAACGGTTATATGAGTTTTTTTTACCTGAACAGAACCCATGTTTTACGGGGATTAATTGTTTCTGCATTTTGCTCCAGTGATGGGTACAAATAAGCGAGCGAAGCTCGATTCTCTGATCTCAATGAGTCGACTACAATCGATTAAAGTCTTGACTAGCTTGTTTTTTTTATCTAGTGCTTTGAGATTCCTGTGATTTTGAGAGGTGGGTTCAGCTGGAATCCCCTGATGTGGAGTCATCTCTGCTCCTCATGTCCCCTCAGATTGTGATGCCGAACAGTGATGATAAGTTCTCTAGAAAAGAGAAGCAAAAACCGGTTGTTCAGGTGCGTGAGCGGAAGATGGGAGAATTGAAGAACACATCCGGCCGGAGACTATGGAGTTTTTGTAGTGTGTGAGAGAGAATTTTGTGTGCAGGCTTTTTTTTACTGTGCGCGGAACCCTTCCGCACGGACGCTGCCGCGCGTAATCTTATAAAG
>JAOYMZ010015256.1:0-19734 GCA_025802335.1 Pinguicula primuliflora
CAACCTACACCGAGTCCTTGAGAGATTCGACCTCGGGGGTGTACTTCGTACACTTACGAGTTATTTATTTGATCACGCACTACAACGAGATCAGAATGCTCCAGGATCCGCACCTTTATGTGAAGCGCACCCTCCTATTAGACCCCCAGTATCCACCACTGCGCCCGATGCAACATTGTCGAAAATACCCCCGATAAATTTGCATCCACAACCCCACTTGATGCCACACTCGATGACCTTGTCACAGCGGCCAACACCTTTGATATGTTCAGTCTAAATACCCTCGACGCCACTAACACAACCCAAATTGCCACCAACTTTTTGAGCTTATCACCCAACTTTTCGAGCTTATCACCCAACTTTGTTGTTTCTACGTCTTACCTTCGTCGTGTGGCTGACACAATCGAATTCTATGGCGTTTTCTCTGACTTTTCCCTTTAGACCGAATTACTTGAAGGGTATGTCTGACGTAGTGACATCAACCACCGTATGATAGAAGTTAACGTGTTAGGACGAATATCTGCATTGCACGAACACTTCAATGGAATATTTGGAAGATGATGCTGAAGCAGTCACAGAAAACCTTCATGAAAACCTCGACCCTTCTGACTCGTCCAACGACTTGTGGAAATGTTGTTCGCCGCAGTTACAGCCACTGCCATGTTCATCATAATTATTAATTATTTTAGATCAGTTGCACTAAAATCGACAGGTATATGGTACAAAAGTATAGTCGTGTTGAACTCGATGGGTATGTGGTCCATGCGTATAGTCGTGTTGAACTTGATGGGCAGGGTGATCTCTTAATATGAACTGAAGTTTTTGATTGATTGTATGCGTGACTGAGTTGATAATGAAACTCGCCTAATTGACCTTGTAGGGTTATGAAATATTAAGTAAGTGATTTGGTGGTTTGATCTGATTAAGAAAATGAATACTTTTGAATCGAAGTCTACACAAACATCAAGTTGGTTCCATGAGATAATGTCTTATCCAGGAAGATAAACCAATAACTTCATTACTAATTGGTATGCCTTATTCCGGAAAAAATAGAATGGGATAAGGCAGCGATGCCTGCAACCATATTTTGAATTGGAGAGTAGATTCCGTGTTGGCGTTGTATCTCTTTATAGGATAAAATTAGAATTAGAAACTCTCTCCAATCTGCTACCAACTTCAGAGTCACATCACATGAAAATTCGCAAAGCGTTGTTAATATCACTAGACATTTGCGTTTTTAAATAAGAAAATCTAGATGATCTGTTTAATTTAGTCTTGATTGTTGTGATAGAAATGAATGTGTTATCCAAGTTCTAAAGAATACATTATTTAAGAAATGAAACTCATCACAGACTTGACTCCTTAGAAACGAACACACTATCGGGGTCCGAACAAAACATTCTGTTTTGAATTGTTGAATTTATCATTTATAACATATACATATCTTATAAAAATCAGTGTTCGAGAAAGCGTTGGGCGGCCCCAAAGCGTTTTGGGGCCGCCCAGCGCCCAGGCTGCCGAGGCGGCGCCCAGCCGGCTGGGCAAAAAATTTGCAACCAGTGTTTTTTTTTGCAAAAAATAAAAAACAGAAAAAAAAATCGTCCGCCCAGGACGCCTGGGCAGACGCCCAGGCGGCCTGGCCGCCCAGCACCAATTCGGTGCGGCCAGGCTGCCCAGGGCGCCTTGGCCCGCCCAGGCGTCCTGGGCGGGCGAAAACTAGAACATTGATAAAAATTAAATACAATATATATCAAATATGCAACGTCGATCCATCAAATATTTTAAACAAAGTCAACAGCTACAAACGTTTAATACTCTCCAATGATGATCAATACCCTATATACTTACAGAGCTTCAATGCTACTTATATTATATGACATGACTAGTTTGATAATTTTTGTTTGTCGCATCAGTAGGGGTTCATTGCTTTTAAATCTTCAATACCTTGTTCGAGTTTCTCTACTAGCTACGTCATGGCATGTTCCTCGCGAAGAGAGGTTTAAACGAATGGAAAGATGAAATGTAACTGAAGATTAAGGGAATTCTCTTTACCCCAGAAGACATACCAACATCATTTCACTTATACAGGTAGGGGTGGGGGTTAATTGGTAGAAGGCTGTTGGTTTGTCTTCCGGGATAAAGATAATTGATCAAAATATGGTGTGCCTTATTATGCCGGTGACGGAATCGGAGAAGGAAGCGATGTTGGCAATCATGTTGTGAATTAGGAATAGGTTTTGTGTTAGTGTTGCATCTATCTATAGGATGAAAATTGGAATTATATGAATCGTGGACGTGGTATCCAACTATTCCACGTTACAGAACATGAAAATACGCACAAGATATGTAAATACGCACTCTGTTAATGAAAAAACGCACAGTAAAATAGGTGAAGTGAATTGGGATCAACACATACAGCGCTATGTTTTGAATGAAGAGCAGGCTCCGTAGTGATTATGAATGGACAAACAGACGTGTTGATACATTAATTTTCCGAATTTTTTTGTGGGTGCTCAGGCACATGTGGGATTAGAGACACTATTTTCAAGTAGATTGGAAACAAAGAGACTTTATTTCATTCCTCTTAAGAGCATTTTGACTTGGACACAAATGAGTCATACATTGCGCGTCTCAACATTTAGATAGGCGTTACACCAAATGTAAAGTGGGTAAAGTAATGAATTATATATCATAATAAGTGTGTGTTTGTAATAGCTTTTGCAAACTGCTTATGGCTGTTGCACTGCTGTTTTATTTTTTGGAGTGTTTGTAAAATCTGTTTATGCTTATGCTTCTGCGGTGCAACAGCTGTTTTAAACCATAATTCAAAAGCAGAGGAATGACTGCTTCTACTGTGGAAAAACACTTTTTGAAAAAAAAACACTTTTTGAAAAAAAAACACTTTTTGAAAAAAAAAAACACTTTTTCCATGGAGAAGGGAAGTTTCCACTTACCTGCTACCTGCTAATGGGGTTGGAGGGGAGGGAGGTTTCCTCCCCTTTGTGAACAGCCTTAGAGTACGCAGCTCCAACAAGAAATGCTACAACCATGAAGTAAAAAGTTAATGATTTTTTTTTGTAGGAAAAAAAATTCATTTCGCCACTTGAGAATTGAGATGTATAGTACATATACATAATCTGGTTTCTAGCACACTAGAGTTGCTACTCTTTCAACAAGGACTCATTACGTGAGTAAAGCATCTGGACTTCGCAACCACTGAGCCATTTTTGTAGTCGTTCAAATCCTTCCTCTAGCTTTTAACCAATGACAAACTATTATCTTGATGTGGTTCAATTTGTGGTACTTCATCGGAGTCTAGTTATATATCAAAGCAACCTCGTTCCGTTCTTTCCAGAGAGACCAAATTGTTACTTGCCAGATTGCTTTCCAAGCTTCCATATGCGCAATGGAAGAGCAGAAGGTCATATGTTTGCATAGGTGTTCAATGGCCGTCGTTTTTTCATTTGTATCCGACTTCCCTAACCATGAATACACTGATGTCCATGTCTCCTGCACATGCTGGCACTCGAAGAACAAGGAATCCGTACCATCTTCAACACATATATGAAGATTATCTGTAAACCAGGATTGCTTAGCAGATTCATCCCAAATGCTTGAACATACCTTTTCCTTCATCTCCTTCCATTACAAGTGTGGCCTATGTCCATCCTCCATTACTAGTCATTGGATGACCTGAGAATAAAAGATTGCATATGTTGATCTCCATTGAGAGACTTGGAGAATGTCTTGGCTGATCTATTTTCTTCATCTCCTTGGCGTACATTTGCAGTACGCGGGCTTTGCCACATTTTGAAAGACCAGATACCAAGACACGATAAGTACCCATACAAACTTCAACGCCTCGGCTATTCATCTGTTTGAATGTTTCAAGCCCCATGTCAGCATCGCCGGAAGAGAAGAAAGCACCAATAAGCGCTGTAAACTCAGCGGTGCTCCTCTCCTCATGGGGTAGTAAGTCAAATACTTTGGCAGCAGATGCGGCGTCACCCTTGCAACCAAGATGATGGATGACGAGAGAATTTAAGTGGGTTCCAAGAGAGTATCCCTGCTCCAACATTCTTCCCACAATCTCAACCAGTTTTGCAGATAAATTAGTTCGGACATATAAGCCGATTAAACAAAGATATGCAGCTCTATCGATGTCGATGTTCAACTTCCTGCTGT
Source organism: Pinguicula primuliflora (assembly GCA_025802335.1). Taxonomy (NCBI): domain Eukaryota; kingdom Viridiplantae; phylum Streptophyta; class Magnoliopsida; order Lamiales; family Lentibulariaceae; genus Pinguicula; species Pinguicula primuliflora. The sequence goes on from JAOYMZ010015256.1 coordinate 4,186, forward strand.
ACTCGTATGCCAAAAGGGCACCATTTTGTCGGAGGGAGGCGATATTGACCTCAATGAGGTTTGATATCACATTGGTTTCAAGACAAATGTTCTTCTCCATCAGGCCAGCTAACAAAGAGTCAACAGCAACAAGATTTCGCTTAGCTGCCAAGTACCAGATAAGGCCATTCTCGATATCCAAGGAATTAAATGGAAATATCTCGCTGTATTTATAAGAGTTTTCTCCAGAGAGATGTTGATTAACTTGTCTCAGAAGAACACAACTTTCCCCAAGACTATTCAGAGTTTCAAGTGCTTTTTGATATATGGGATACCGGAGGACTAAGGATTTTTCCTTCATATACATAAGAACTTTTGTCATTGCCCATACTTCCCCTGCTACACAACAAATCTCTATTAAGATGTTGCATGCAGCTTTATCAGGGTGCTCGCCAGCTTCTTGCATTTTATCAAATATCTCCAGTGCTTCCTTGAATTTTCCTGGAACGACGAAAAAATATAACACTTGAATAGCTTCCTTGATATACAAGTACATAGCAGAAAGCATTAAGTATAATCAAGCAGATACAAGAGACGACATCATCCTAGCAATTATACAAATCAATAATAACATTTCAAAAAATGCCTCTGTTCGAGAAGGCGGCTGCCTAGCTAGTATGTCCCCCTCCACCTTGCCCGAATTCCCGCTTGACCGCTTATAAGCCCGCCTAGGAGAACATTTAGGCCGTCTAGGTGGTGAAACGCTGCCTAGTTTCTGCCTAGCGCTTTCTGGAATACTGATTAAAACGCAATGGTGATCTCATACAATGAAGGAAATTATCAGCAATCTCAACAATATAACAGTAGTGAGCATAGTAACAGAAAACAAACTAACCAGAGGAAGCAAGATATTCCATCAGTACCGTATACGTGTAGCAGTTTGGTGATAAACCTGATTTCAGCATCTCCTTGTACACACCAGTTGCCTCATTCACTTTCTTGTGATGAAGCAAAATCTTAATATAAGCAGTGTAAGAGACTACAGTCGGGCAGCATCCCTTTTCCTTCATCTCCTTCCACAACTTGATTGCCCCATCAACGTCCCCAGCATTAGACGTCCAGTGCATCAGCGAAGTGTAAGTAACAACATCAACCCTGATCATTTTCTCTTTCATCAGATTGAATACATGCATCATCGAAGAAATTCGCCCAGCCTCTCCAAAAATATCCATCATTGTTGTGCAGGTATATTGATCTTGCTTGAAATTAGGCTTCTTTGATGCCCAGTTAAAAAAGAGCCAAGCTTTCTCCATGGGAGGATGAGTCTTGAGAACCTGAGTAACAGTAAATGAATCCCATTTGATATCGAGTTTCTCCAATTGCTCATGAGCAGATTCCCACGTAGAATATTTAAGAATACTGTATATTTTTCTTATTCTCTCCCTTGCATAAATCAGTTGTTCTGAATTCGGCTTCTTGCTCCATAATTTATGAGAGGGAAGCCTCTTACACTCTGATGGGATAATCTTGATGGCGTTTCTCTGATTGGTAATTGTAAAAGAGCTAAACCGTTGGGGGAAAACTAAACACAGTAATGGCTTGAACCTCTGGAAAAATTGACTAGAATAATTGAAAGAAAACATAGAGAATAACACCAATAAACACTTCCATCCGGATAAAAATCAAGCAAACATCAATTCTGAAGACGAAGAATGTAAATCCGAAAGTGAAAAGAGCCGATTTGACTCATAACTGCATCTGTTACAGAGAGAAAACTGCCGGAAGGGAAAATACAGTAGCCGGCCACCGCCAAATTCGAATGGTCGCAAAATCACACCTTGCTCCAAGTTTTCCCACGGCAGATATTCCATCTGGCATCTCCATCCACAATACCGTAAGAATGGTGGCAATCAGTTAAATCACCCTCTGTATTCTGGCTCACCATCACCATAGTGCTAGTGCGCCAGTAATTACAGTTGACGGGCAAAATAAATTCGTGCCGGCGGAATCTGCGAAGGTGTTCGGCTTCGGCGGACACGGAGAAGCCCGTCTGTTGAAGTTTGGGCATTGTGGATAATGAGAAGCCCGTCTGTTGAAGTTTGGTCATTGTGGATAATGAACCTGGGCTGCATAAACCGTGAAAATTTAACGGTGAAATTGGGCTTACCAGCATTAATTTAGGCAAGGCCCGGGACCGGGCTATAGCCCGGGCCCAATTTTCTTCTATTACTCGTCCAGTAGCTGCTCTGCTCTTGTGTACAAGACAACGCTGGTTTGGTTTATTCTTGGACCTTGGTTACTCGTCCAGTAGCTGCTCCTTTGATTACTTTTATTATTTATGCAGCATACTTTGTTAGCTGGTTCGGTTTATTCTACGTGTTGCATGAGAATGTTCATAGTATTAAATCGTAAATAGGAAAGGGTATTTTTTGTGAGAGTTGATAATGATAAGTTTTTTGTGCATGAGTTCTACACTTGTGTTTTGAGTTTTTTTCTCCTCCAGAACACAATGGTCCAGAATAAATTGTTATCATCCAGAATATTAATCGGAGCCATCCAATTGTCATCCGACGACTCATATTAAAAGTCATTTTTTTTTACGGAAATAAGGACAACACATGCCGTTTAGAATCTAGCAGCAACTTCCGTTAGTTTTACGCGATTCACCTCTCCAATTCTCACTTGCAAAAAAAAAACTTTCTAATTCTCAATCCTCCTCTGCTTTTTTGCTCCATCACAGATCTCATCAATGGCACTACTGCTCCCATCACTCTCTTGGTTCTTTTGCTCGCCTCCTAGTCCTACCCAATTCTTTCCGCAGATCTGCAATTCCAACCCGCCCCTCTTCAGTTCGTCTTCCCTTTTTCGAACTTTCAGAAAGAGAAAAAAGAATAATCTTTGAGATTTATTCCTCAATGAATTGCTCGAGATTTGGTGGGTTTGTTTCATTCTTTTCAGCATTTGGTGACTTCCGAATCTTTTGTCTTCATCGCCATTTGTCAATTCACCTTCTAAAAATATTGCAGGAGGATTTGGGTTGGTGATTTCCGAAAAAAATGTTCAGCCGACATCCATTGCGACAAACGGCGTTGAGATGATGGTTTGTGTGCAATTAATTCTGTTTTTTGATTTGAACCGTCAGATGACAATTGGATGACTCCGATTAATATTCTGGAAGATAACATTTTATTCTGGAGCATTGTGTTCTGGAGGAGAAAAAAACTCCTTGTGTTTTGCTGCAATATTTTTTGTGAGAGTTAATAATCCTTTTTATATGTCTTGTTTGTACAAAATTTTAATATTTATAAGCTTCTTACATTCTTTATATTTTGATGGATGGATGACAAACAATATCATAGAAAGCAAGAATATGAACATTGCATGCCTTCTATAAATGAGATGATGTTTCGACAAGTAGAATGGAGAATGAAGTTGTTCCTCAACCTTTGTAACCTGACATTACACATCTTACTCTTGAGTAAGAATCCTATCCATGAGCGTGATCCCACTAGGGTGGAAATTATTGTTAATATTCTTGAACATGACCCGGATAAACGAATGATGTTTTATGAATATGATGTTAATCAAACAGATGTAATGAGATGAGTTGACATCCTGAATAAGAAGGGCAATTTTTTGGGTAATATATTTGAGTTTCATCCAAAAATGACTGTGAACCGAAGCTCGGTCCAACCGAAATATTGTTCCACAATTGAAATTTAATATTTCAATTATTTTTCTACAATTGTTTTGTTTAATCAGAGCAGTCATTAATCACACAATCTAAAAGTTCATCAATTGAAGTTTTTTTCCAATTCACGTGAAGCTATCTCCTTATATACACATGAATTGTGTGTTGAGTCTTTTATATGGAGGTCGAATCAACGCAAATGGCTCCCTCCGATCCCAAACCTACTTCCCTCTAGTCCCAATTCTACGTTTAATCACTTGATACATTGAGTGGCGATTAACTGAGACATCGAGTTTCTTAGAATCCGAATTTTGTATTCGGATCTAACATGCATTGAGTGGCAAAGTACAAATTGCTATATTGAGTGGCGTATTCCTGATTCGGTCCCAATTCTACAGTCAACTCTATAAAGTATTGAGTGGCGGAGGCGGAGGTGTGAGTGAACCCTCAATGGAAGGGGAATTGAAGAAATCAGAATTTTGAAACCTTCAAAAACATACAGTCGCAGCTCTCTGAGCGAACTCTTACTGGAAATGACAATCTTACTATCAAGTGGTCTTGCAACAACGATGGTGGCTGCTTCAACAGACGTTGAAGCAATAACACTGTAGTAAACTACCTTTCCCGACCCTGCTGCTAATTATGCTGCTAATGATAGGAATGGAGATTGGGAACCTGTACGAGGAAGGCGGGAAACTCGGGAAACTGCGAAGAATCCTGAGCGAGCTTTGCCTAAAAAACTCCTTTCATCCAAAAACTTCGATCCAGTACAAAGTTGATCAATGTGACAAATTTTACACCCGCATGAATGGTGGAAATGTGGGAGTTCTTCTCAGCATACAGTGTGTTTAAGGATGTTTAAGCTTTGCCTTTAATGGAACTCAAGGGGAAACATTTTGGATTCATCAGGTATGCTGCTTCCACTGATACTGATATTTTAGCAGCTAATCTAAATGGTATTCGTGTAGGAACTTGTCTCTTGCAGGTCAAACCAGCAAGGTCTCCACGTAAAGCAAGATAGATGACATTGAAAGAATATCAAGAACCTGAAACGAACAATTATGTACCATCTAGAACAGATGGCCCTATTGATGATCTAGAAATTATACAATTCACCCCTAGATCGGATGAAATCAGTTGGTTGGATTTTTGCTCAGTTGGAATGACATCCCTAATTCTTGATATTACTTATATGGGAAACATTCTAAACAAGTAGAGATATAGTGGAGGTTCTGTTGTCCGTCTAGAGGGGGGAGGTCCCCGTAAAACTAGTTTCTGTAGAGGATAAGGTTAAGCTGATGAACGACAAATCGTCTCTTGATAGACTATGTATTCATAACACCTAGCCATGGAAAGTGGTGATGGGAAGTTGGTCTGGCCTGTATGGCTTCATGTTAGGGGCACAACTCTTCACCGTTGGTGTAAAAGTTTCTTCAGAGAGATTGGCTCAAGAATAGGTATAATACTCACAATTGATGATAAGACTCTAAATCAAAGTGAGATGCAATTTGGCCGCATTCAGATGCTCACCAATGATGATGCCCTCATCAGCAAAAATCTATGCATAGACTCCTGTGCAGAAAAGCTCACAATAACAGTAGAGGAAGATTTCTCTAGGCAACCACGCATATTTTTTTTACCAAAAGGTTTTGTTTTATTCCAAAAATATCAGATGTTTACAGTGTACATAGAATTTCTAATCAAAAAATGAGAAACGATCTCTTATGTCCCCGAAGAATTCATCCGAGTACGGATATGAACTTCCCATATCTCCCAAGTGGTCATATGAGTACTGGATAGCATCTCGGAATTTTATCCAACAAATTGGACGAAGATTCTGGGGGGGTTCTTTTTTTTCTTAGACTTCTTCACTACTTCGTGAGGCAAATTTTGTTGTTGTAAAGCAACCATGTCGGAGACAAGGGGAAGAGGCTGTTCTGTTTGCTCAGCCCAGGAAGGATCCAACTTTACATCTGGCTCTATCACTATTGAGCATGGAGACCTAGGAATATATGAAAGAGCCTTAGGATCAAGTGTTGTCAACCTTTTCTCATTATCAGAATGCTCTTCTATTTGTTTATCTTCAGTATCAAGTTCTCCTGTTGTTTCCCTGTCATTTGAGCTGAACATCTCTCCCTCTGGAAGCCGAATCTCAACATATAAACTTCCTCCTTTTGATAGATCGTATTCCATTTGCAAAGATTCTCCCTCTTGCTTGACTTCGATTGTTAGCAACCCAGCATCTTCTATGGTCCCAAGGGTGGCTTCATGTCTGGGACTAACTGCAAAATCTGCTTCAGTAATTATTTCCTCTGCAACTATAACCGCCCAACTCTTGTTGTGTAGACTGGAAATCTTATTGTAATGTTCTTGTTGCTCAGTTTGGTCTGAAGCTTGTTCAATATATTGCCTCTCAGTTGATTCCAGACCAGCAGAATTGTGTGATAATGTTGTTGCAGACTTGAGGGATGAATCTGGATTAGTAGAGTGGACTGGAGCCTCTTTGTTCTCTGGTGCTGCTGCAATACCTGTGATTATATTCAACTCAGATGATTATTCGGCACCAAAATTAGAAGCTACAGCTGCTGCAATATCGCTAGTACAATCTGAATTTTGCTCAACAGCAGTTAAACAATTCCTAGTATCAAAAGGATCTACATCTGATACTGCTGCTTTTGCAAGATCAAGAGGAACAAAACTCACTTCTTTAGGAGCAAGTATAGCATCAGATAAACCTACTTGTTCGTTCCTTGAATTTGCTAAAATAGAAACCTGCACTTTAAAGTTCAATGAGACTTCATTTTCATTATTTTCAATTGATTCTAGACTTGCAGTTTGCAAGTCCTCTCTTTTTCCTGATGCTGCTCCAGACTTGAGGGATGAATCTGGATTAGTAGAGTGGACAGCCTCTCAATTATCTGGTGTTGCTGCAATCTCTGAGATTATCTTCACCTCAGATGAATTAGAAGCTATAGCTGCTGTAATATCGTCATTACAATCTGAATTTTGCTCAACAGTAGTTGAAAAAATCCTAGTTTCAGAAGGATCAACATCTGATACTGTTGCTTTTGCAACATCAATAGGAACAAAACTCATGTCTGCAGCAGCAATTTTTGCATCAGTTAAACCTGCTTGTTCTCCCAAAATCTCTTTCCACAGATTTACCAACATTAGGCTCATTGATTCCCAACTTGTGCAGAGCAGGCCACATAGTATTATTAAGCAACACATTGTTTGCTTGACTTCCTGGACTTTCCCATTGTGCATTGCCAGATTTCTGCTCTTCATCTACTTTCACTACGAACCTCTCATTTTCAGTCTCAATTGTAAGAGCACAGTTCACTACCAAATTCGATGGTGTCAGGATTAATACCCTACCATACCACATTTCCAATTTATCAATCGTTTTTTCATCAATTTTCATCACAAGTCCTAAGGTAGCATAGATTTCACTAAAGAAGCATTCATACCAACAATGAAGAGGGGCACCACACACTCAAACCCAAGCAGCTCTCATTAGCTTGCCATCCACGAACTTCCAAGACTTTAGTCTATATATACACAATAATCTCCCAGTGTTTGAATCACCCGACAACTTTATTTTGTCGTCCTGGTTGCTATGTTTCAGTATAATCTCATCACCTTCTAGATGAATTGCAGTTCCACTAGCATATCCTTGCTGAGCCAGTATTTTGTCCAACAGATTTGTATCCATAATAGAAACAGGTTCCTAGTCATGAGGATTCTTCCAACGTTAGTTTGAACTTGATTGTCTTTTCAAGTTCTGGACCTATCAAACACACTTCAGATTGGCTACTTTGATTCATATCAGAGTTCACAATTTTACTTAGTTGAGGAATTGTGGACACCCCCTCATCAGCAGCACTATCAGAACGAGCAGAGTTCACAAATAGATGACAATTTCCAATTCTAACCTCCTTCAATCTGGCTATGATTTCTGTTAAATTTGTATTTTTGATCAACCTTACAAAACCATATCTCTTCCCTTTAGATTCCATTCTTGGCAAAACAAAAACATCACATACCTGAGCATATGAATTAAAGAAAGTCCATAAATCTTTCTCAGCCCATGACGTTGAAAAACTCAACACATACAGTGATACGAATGTAGGTAAATTCTTGCACTTAGAGGTTGTCCCCTTCTCCAATTGAGGCTGCACTCCGGTCTTTCAGATCCAATGTAGTTTCTTACCTTCGACGGATTTCCATTCTCCTTCGTCAATCATTGAAAATTCCTTTCCTTCACCCATTGGAATTGCTGTTTGACTACTCAGATTCTGCACAGATTACTCCATCCCTCCTAGCATTAAGGGAACCTCTAGCTTTGAGGTAGGGGTTAGCGCGATCTTTCTTGGAACATTTTTGGACATTTGGGACAGTTGTGATGGAAGCACCGCTGTTGGTGGCACAGCCATACGACCTCATGAACCGCTCAATCAAGCTTAATCATCGTCAATTACAGCTTGGAACGAAGATTCCTATGAGATTTGTCATCGTGCGATGAAGATTTGAAAAGCAGTTATGCTCGCCACCACGCATGTGGCCGCCCCAAATGCCTATGCAAAAAAAACATCCTTAACTTGGGTCCAGAAAGATAATACAGAATGGCCAGATCTTCAACAACAGAAACCCCAGCAAGCTGTTACAAATGAGACATCGTGCTCATTTGAGGGTGCATAAGATATCGTTAAGCATAACAAGGAGAATACTGGCTCAAAATCCTGTAATGGCAATGGAGGAAGAGCTAAATGAAGCTCTTGGTACAATCAGAGGTAAAGAGATTGCACAGAGGAATGAATGTCTCCCAAACAGACGCATGTGAAGGGCATCGATGACAGATGAAGTGGCAACATATGTAGTGACAACTAAATTTTCAAACAAATCTCAGGAATGTGATGACAAGAGCTCACATATTATCCAATGTGTGGGCAGATTTAACTCTCTATTAGCAAGTCAACATGTCTTACTTGTTCTGAGGCTCCATTCAAACTCGAGAATAAAATGCTTTTTGGACTATAGGAAATAGATTGAGATAGTTGCATTTCCCCTGGGCAAAAGTATGGATCTACTTCAAGCATATGAACATGAGTTTGAGAACAGCATATGTGCGCTTGTCACACCTTTGGTCGAGGAAGAAACACTGACAGACCCATTTGAACTTCAATAATTCATAGATCAAACACCTAAGACTCTGGAAAGAATCAGTAATTTGGATTTTGATCTAGTGAAGAGATTTTTTGAGCGCTAAAAGATGCAGACGAGGCACTTACAACAAACTATTTAGGAGAATCAAGATGAGGCTGCCAATGAAGTAGAGAATATTATTGAGATGGAAACAGATAATTATTTACAGGCAGTGGTTCATGTTGAGGAGGTAGCAGACTCCACAACTGATGAAGAATCGATTAAGATCTGGTAAATGGCAAAATCACTGGGGCGCATCCGAACAGGAGGAAGAGGAAGTGATCAAAGCTATAGGTAGAATGGATACAGAAGTCTTGGCTAGATATGAGCACGAGAATCTTTTATCTCCAGAACACCTATCCAAGTCCAGTTAAAAGCATGCGTCTAGTAAGCTACAATGTCACGGGTCTCGGATCCTCATTTAAGAAGGTAGATGACAAAATATCATAAGAATTCACCATCCTGACTTTCAGAGTGTTCAATAGACCAAACTTGATAGTGTTGATCGCAATATTTGTGCTAAAGTGTGGCCCGACATTAATTTTGAAAGGCAGTTTCTGCCATCTGTAGGATGGTCTATAGGCTTATTATGTATTTGGAAAACGGACAATTTTAGCTTACTGGTATGACACAAGGGGACGGTTTTCTGGAACAGTGCAGTACCTGGGGTCTGAAAAACTTAGAAGTAAATCTTGTGAATGTATCTACGCCGTCAACGATCTCTGCTAAAAAGGATCTTTGGAACCGTATATGTGGATTATATTACAAAAAACATCCGCCAGATGGTGCATACATGGCCATTTTAATGCAGTAAGAACAGTAGAGGAAAGAAATGGAACAAGACCACCGACAATGAGGGAGATGCTAGATTTTCAGAGGTTTATATTACATGCAAAATTGATTGACCTTCCTCTACAACAAAGACAATATATATTTTATGCGGAGAGCGGGAATTATGACAGTAGGCTAGACCATTTTTTGGTGACTGATTCCTGGATGGAGTCCTGTACAAACATATTTCAGCACACACTTCCCATAACCTTATCCGACCACTATACACTGGTACTGAAAGTTGAAGAGATTAACTGGTGTTCCAAAGTATTCAAAATCATAGATTATTGTCACGAAGCTAGCGGTTTTACTGAATGGTGAGAAATGAATGGAGCTCGTTGGTAGAGGTTGGCAGTAAAGGCAACAAGTTGCACTCAATGCAGGTCGGTTAAGTATATATGGAACCGAATTATTTTTTGCCATGTTGAGCGGAGGATCGAAACAATAAAGCAAAAATTAGTGGCTTTTAATTTACAAGGTAAACTTTAGCCATTGAGTGCTCTGGAAGAAGCCATGAAGAGATAAACATGAGCTTAGCTACAACATGCGATACAAAACCAAGATAAGTCGGTAATTCAAAAATCTAGAACAACTTGGATCAAGGATGGTGAAGGGAATTTGAAAATTCTCTCTCTAGGCTCAAGAACAACACAAGGAGAAACCATATAAGAGGGATGGTAGTAGATGGAATTTGGAGTGGAGATGTGCAAACGTGAAGAATGTCTTAAACCAATATTTCAGACGACAATATACAGAGTTGAAAGACCTCAACTTTTCCTGGACATTCCTGCATAAATATTAGTGATGGCTGAACACAAACAGTAGTCTGGCGGCTTAATTTATAGAAGATGAGATTAGGACAACAGTCTGGTCGTGTTCACTTCATAAGAGTGTGGGACCTGATGGCTACACCCTATATTTTATACAAAAGTAATGGGAGAAACTAAAGTCGGATTTCATAGAGTTTGTGCAGGAGTTTCATAGGACTTGTAAACTAGCTAACTAACAGATTGACTGAGACATGGATCACACTGGTCCCTAAATCTACAAGTCCAACTGCTCTAGAGTACTATAGGACAATCTCTCGGATCGGCAGCGCTTACAAGATACTTGCAAAGAAGTCTTCTAGACTAAGAAAGGTCCTAGGCACAGTTATCTCTCGAAATCTGACAGGTTCCTTAAGGGCAGGCAGATTGTAGATGGGTTCTTGTGGCCAATGAAATTATTCACACGTGCAGGCAGAATAAGAAGTCTCTGTGTCTTTTCAAGGTGGACTTTACAAAGTTTTTTGACTCGGTCTGGTTGATTTTCTAAGACAAATGCTGATAAAGCTTGGATTTTCTTCCAAATGAACTGGCTGGGTGATGGAATGTGTGACTTCAACACACACCTCGGTGCTCGTTAATAGGTCAAGTGTTGGAGATTTCACTATGGAGAGGGACCTTAGGCAGGGCGACCCCTTTTCTCTGCTGCTATTCTTGATTGTTGGTGAGGGGCTACACTGGATGATGAAAAAGCAGAAGTTTGCTTTTCAATTTAGGTGAATGTATAGGAAGGGTCATTGTATCGCACTTGCAGTACACATATGATACCCTTTTAATGTTAGAAGCTGATGATAAGAGTATTTTGGCTGTTAATGGAATCATAAGGGTGTTCGAGCTTCTCTCCAACATATCTCCAACTATGCTAGCTCAACATGCAATGCATCTACGTTGTCAGCAAGGCCAACTTCCTTTTATTGTCTGGGACTTCCAATTGGTGACAACCTTGGGAGATCCAGACTACGGAAAAAACTGATAAGGCAGATGGAGGTGAGACTTCACAGCTGGGAAAACAGATTTCTGAACTTTTTAGGAAGAATTGCCCATATCAAATCAATTATTACTAGCCCAACATTAACTTTCTGTCCATTTTTTTTGTTCCTATGTAGGTAATAAAGAGAATGAATACAATCATCACACAGTTCTTGTGGCAACAGAACTCACATCAAATAAGACCGATACACTGGATTAGATGGAAACATTTATGTATGGAAGTTGGAGAGGGAGGTATGAATCTCAAGGATCTAAAGATAATGAACAAAGCTATGCGGATCAAATGGATAAGGCGATACTAGACTGAAAGAGACAATCTTTGGTGTACAATGATTTGAGAAAAATACTTCCAGCAGAATGGTGATCGAATGGTTGAGCTATATCTGAATACAATTCCATGCAATACTTCTAGGACATGGTCAGATACACGGATATCAACAGCTGAAGCATCGTGGTTTAATGAACACCTTTAGCTGAACTTGGGAACTACAACATTGTTCTGGCGAACATATTAGATGCATTTAAGTACATTGGCAACGAGATTTAGTGATCTATTTGTACTAACAAACTACAAAAATGTTGTCCTGCAGGAGTTGGTATAGTAGCAAGGCCCTCAAATGCACGTCGAATTGACTTTCCGATGTGGACTTTGTTTCTGGGAGGGAGAGAGGCTAACTCAATTGCATGAACATGTACTGGAGATGACTAGCCTTATGAACCTGTAAGGAATTGACGATGATCAATGTATTTGTCTAGGCACTATAGGTGGCAAACATTCAGTTGCTTCTGCCTATAAAATGATGCAACACCTGCAGACTAATACTGAGGACCAAGATCGCAACACAATATCCATGGCATTTGGGAAAAATTGCACCGATACGTGTTTGGGTGTTCACCTGGCATTTATCGCAGAATCAAATTGCCATAGTGGATAATCTGCTAAGAAGAGGAGTGAATATAACTCATTCTGCTTAGTGGTGCTTATTGTGTGGTAGGGATACCGAAATGGCCCTTCGTCTATTTATCCACTGTGAGCACAACAAAGAAATCTAGCAGGAGTTGGCTCGGTGATGAACATGCCATACAAAGAACATGCAACATCAATCTCTCAACACCATATAGCTTTTGCTCAAAACTTCCGGGGCAAAGTATGGATTCAGATTGGGCAACAATATGGCAGGCATCAAGCTGGTTTATGTGGAAAGAACACAATTGTGTACCGTAGGATAGATACCACAAAGGTGGTCACTGGGGTGGATGAGGGAAGGCATTGTTCTGAGGGGAATTCACCTTCTCCAGCCAATGATTCTATGCACCAGCAGGAGGAAGGTAGAATTAATCCTAATATCTTTTTTTACCCCAAAAAGAATACGTTTTATTAGGTAATGGTTGTAAAAGATACAAGATTTTCCGCTTAAAGCTAAAAAAAAGGCTTCAACTGAAAAAACCTAGTAGCGTTCTACCCATTAATGAACCTAAAACACAAAAAAAGAAATCAACGGAAAATCCTATACTCGAATTGCACGGGGTACCTCCTACCCATCCGAGTCACTATATGGAAAGGGTAAATCGTCCTGCCTCCTTAAAACCTTGCTCGGAAACCTCTGGGTTAAGAGTCCAAACAAGGAAAAAGTACAGCACCCGGCTTGCCTCTCTTTACAATCAAGTGAGTGCGTGCCTACCCCGTTTTTTCCCTTATCCCGAAAATACTTGGTCATATGCCTTCCTTCTTTGTAGGTTTGGATGTTCTTGAGTTTTCCTTGCAATTAGTTTGACATTTACTGGATGTAACTGCCGGTAGTGACAAGAACCGCCTCTGTTTATACCTGCACCATCACCTTTATCTGTGTTTGCTGTGAATCCTTCCCGTCCTTCTCCCTCATTATGTCCACCTGTGACTTCTCCTGAAAAGATGAAGAGAGTTTTAAGTAATGGCAGGATGTGGCTTATGAGAACTTACCAGAGCATTTGCTGTTATCCTGTGTCCAGTAAATCCAGGTTATGGAGGGTTATGAATTCCTGCTTGGTCAGGGGAAGTTGCATTTTCAGATTACGGAAAGAGTCCTTGAGCTCCACTTTGATCTGTTTTATAGCACCTGTGGTTGTGAAGGTTATCCCTTCGAATCTGTAGCTGCATCTAAACTTTCATATAGTCCAGCAGATTAGGAGTGGAAGTAATTTATGCAGACTTTGTAAAGTTTTGGAAGCTTTCTTTGTTTTCCATGATCTCAATCTGCTAGCAATGGTAGTTGCTGTTACCGGAACATTCAGAATCTGGTGAAAGTAGCTCCATATAGTGGTTGCCAGCTCACTTGTTAGGAAGAGATGGTGTGTAGTTTCAATTTGCGGAGTCGAAAAACAACAGCTGCATTTCGAGATGAATGGAATTCCTTTCTGCTGCAGATTTTCATCAAGTGAAACTGCATTATGGAGAACCGTCCACATATGGAAGCTGATCTTCCCAGGAATGAAGTCGTCCCAAATTCTTGCAAATTTACCGCTATACTCCTTTTTGTGTCTAATAAGAGACCAAGCCGAATTGCTGGAGAAGAGACCCAAGGAAGTTAATTCCCAGACTTGTTTATCCTCCCCAGATTCAACAGGTAGCTCCCTGATTCTGTCAATAAGCATAGGATGGAAGTGGAATATTTCAATGAGAGCCTCAAGGTTCCATTGTGTTCCTTCCATGACATCCTTGACTAACATATCAGGTTGTAATGAGATTTCATAATGTCCCAGGGGCGCCCCTTCTATCAATTTATCCCAAAACAGGCTTATATCTCCTTCGCCCAGCGTCCATCTGGTATTCTCCAATATGATATCCCTTACCTCGAGCATTCTCCTCCAAGTATGAGAGGATTTTTGAGAGGGCAGAACAGTCGAAGGTAGCTTCCGAGGGCAATACTTCTTGTGCATAAACTGTGCCCATAGTGATTGTTTAGATATAAAATTCCACCAAAGCTTCATACTAAAGGATGTAGTGCAGTCCTTCAGCCTCCTTATCCCCAAGCCTCCTTCATCCTTAGGTAGACAAATTTCCTACCCTAAGTTTTTCCAGTTTTTCCAATGAGCTTTTTTCTTACCCTCATTCCATCCCCAAAGAAAATCAACCATAAGTTTTTCCAGCTTTTGTAGTATGTAGGCAGATGGTTGTAGGGACATTAGAACGTAGATGGGCAGGCTTGATAAAACATGTCTGATCAATACAACTTTCCCTCCATTTGATAGGTATTTAGCTTTCCAGCCTTCCAATCTTTGAGTTACTTTGGTGATCAGTTCATTCTTCTTCCTTCCCACATATAATGGACAGCCTAGGTAAACAATAGGCATGTTGCTTCTGGCAAAACCAGTTTCCAAGGAAATAATTTGGACTTTAGTGGCTGGAGCTTTCGAAGATAAAATATAAGTTGATTTGGATTCATTAACAAGCTGTCCAGAGCTCTTATTGCAGTTTCAGTACCTCTTGTAAAAATGATAATGTCATCTGCAAAAGAAGGTGAGAAATAATAGGACAATTACGCGTAACTTTGTATGTGCAGTGAACCTTCTGTTCCATCAAATGGTTAAGATTTCTAGAAAGTACTTCAGCAGTAATAACAAAAAGCACAGGAGAGAGAGGACCTTCCTATCTTAAGCCTCTTGAGGATTTAAAATATCCGTGTACCTGTCCTCGTATGACCACTGAAAACCAACATGAAGATACTATTCGTCAAACCATATCAATAAAATTTTCAGAAAAGCCTAAAGCACACAACACTTTAATGAGAAAAAACCAAGATACTCTGTCAAATGCCTTAGCTATGTCGAGTTTGATTGCTAAATTCAAGTCTGATTGTTCTTTATCTAACGAATGTATTAACTCTTGTTCTAATAAAATATTGTCTATGATCACCCTTCCTTTTACAAATCCACTATGTTGAGGACATATGATATGAGGAAGGATGAGAGCAAGTCTTTGAGCTAGGATTTTGGTGATAATCTTTTGTGAGAAATTACATAAGCTAATAGGCCTAAAATCTGAGCATGATT
>JAOYMZ010015267.1:0-19734 GCA_025802335.1 Pinguicula primuliflora
AAATGAAACCGAAGTCACTAAATCAGCAGAGACACCATGTCGAAAACAAACCTGAAGAAGCACAAAAGACGCAATTGACGAACATAATTGAAATCCTTCTGACGCCAGTGGCGGGTGAAAGGTGGGAAGAATGGTGATCCATCGTGGGGGTAAGAAGTGGTGAGTGGGGAAAGATTTTGAAGTGGTGAACTGGAGAATTTTAAGTGTCCAGGCCGCACTTTAAAATGTCCAGGTGATATTTTGAAGTGTTAAGGTAAAATTTTGAACTTGCTGGACATCTCTGTTTTTATATAGAGAGGATAGGGATTACGATGTGAGGCGAGCTCTTCTGGTTGGGGACGTACTCAATTTAGGAAGAGAAGATCGTAAATTCATAGAAGACAATTTTTGGTAAAGTAATTTCCGGAAATCAATTCTGCAGAGGTCGCCAGAGATTTCAGCAATGAGGGATTTGGAATAGGCCTGAAGAAATCCATAGAAGACATTTTCGGTGAAGCAATTTCCTGAAATCTGTTCTGCAAAATATGAAAATTCAAATGAAACTGAAGTCACTAAATCAGCAGTGACACCATGTCGAAAACAAACCTGAAGAAGCACAAAAGACGCAATTAGCGAACGTAATTGAAATCCTTCAGACGCCAGTGGCGAGTGAAAGGTGGGAAGAATGGTGATCCATCGTAGGGGCAAGAAGTGGTGAGTAGGAGAAGATTTTGAAGTGGTGAACTGGAGAATTTTAAGTGTTCAGACCGCATTTTAAAATGTGCAGGTGATATTTTGAAGTGTCAAGGTGAAATTTTAAACTTGCTGCACATCCTTGTTTTTATATATAGATATACAGATGCAAGTTATCCTTTATTCCATATTAGGGACGAGTGTAGTGGATGATGCATCAGAAGTGATAGAACATGGCATATTAGCACAATCTTCCTACACGCATGAAATCAGATCAGATAAAGTGATCATTGAGCAGATTTATTTACGAAGTTATCTAAAATGTATTTCACTAATTTGTATCTAGTATTTATATGTGATGTCTCCAAAATATCTGAAACATACTTTTGTTTGAGAGGTAGAATAGTGCACAGTTACTCTTTTTACTTCGTCTAGAATTTTACAAAATCACAAAAATAGGTATTCAACGAGACTCAAATCTTCTCTTTTCATCATTGCAGATTACAACAAACAATAAATATTTTAATAATTTAATAAAATAACAATTAATATAAAATATTTAATATATTAATTAAAAATTAATCAATTATAGTTTTATTTTATTTTTACAATGGGTCCAAAATTATCGTTCCATATCCTTAGTTTAGTTCTTGAAGAACACACCCGGTATGTTTTGTTTAGTGACCGGTCACGCAAGCACGTGTCAAAATCTTGAACTAAAATTGTAGGGTTTCCGCCAGAACGGCCAAACCCTCCAAAAATAAGAGTATGTCGCTTTAATGAGCCAAGTACACGGTATTCTTTAGTAAAAGGCGAAAGAATAGTTCGCTTTGTACTTAACTCGCGACTGCTTGAGTTTTTAAAACAAGTCACATTTGCTTTATATAGAGAAACCTACCGACTGCATTGTCTTCTACAAACGGTATGGGAGAAATGCATTTTCTCTTACTCTTAATGTTTGTTAGTCTTACTCACTCCTCCGTGCGCAAAAAACATGAAAAAAAATCTAAAGATAAGCGGAGCTGAACTACAACAATTCTACTAGACTTGCGAACAATTGAAGCAAACACATGAACCCCTACAAGTCTTCTATCTCCTCCAGGGATGAAAAATCAGCATCCACCTGAGACAGAGTTTCTTGTTTTTTATAATAGAGTGGAGTCCCCTTCTTGTTTCACATGTGATGATGATGCACCAACGGTAACCATTCTTCAAATGAACCCAGTCGGTTGTTGCCGCCGAGCACACGGCGGGGTTGCTCTGTCTGTCTCCACTCTCCGATGTGCGTTGCTAGGCAGCAATCTTGAACCTGAACTAGTCTTCAGGAGCCACCTTCGTCATGTTTTTCTCTCTAATTTCGCATCCATTATCCTCTGCTTCCGTACCATTCAGAAAGCACCTCCTGCTTCTCTCTATCTCCGAACCCTATATTCGTCACCCATTTGTAACCGCATTTTTTCTCCTATTAATTCTCAGAGATGTTCTCTTTCAATCAATTCGGTTTCCAATATTTTTTCTATGTCTAGTGATAGCAATTACGGTGATTCTGATGCTTTGGTGGATAGCAGTCGTTCTAGCTCTGCAAAGATAATGGGAAACAATAATCTGAATCCTTGCCGGAGAGATGGTATGTATTGGCCTTTGGGTCTCGGCCAGGCTATGTGGTATTTCCTCCTCTGAAAATGTATGCGTTGTGTGTGGTTTTGAAAATGTATCATTTGCTCGTGCTCTATCTTCTGGGTTGTAACGCGCTAATTCTTTTAGTTTACATTCATATTTCGTTGTTTTGTTGATTTATATTAAAATGGGATAAGAAAATTGTTGATTGCAGGTCCATTTTTCTGGTATGGCCGATGAGGAATTTATTCATAAACTTGGATTGGTAAAGGGTACTAGGAAAGTAGTGAACCATGAAGAGAGGGGTAGAGTTTTGAGGGCTATGGACGGATGCAGCTATAAAGCTGCTGCTGGTGGTTCTCTGTCTAATACATTGGTTGCCTTGGCAAGGTTTGGCGGTCAAAATATTGCAGGACCTTCACTGAATATTGCCATGGATGGAAGTCTTGGAAGTGATCCCTTGGGTGGATTCAACCGGTAAACTTTCTACTCCATGTTTTTGTATTCTGAAGATGGGATTTTGTTGTTCAGCATATGGATTTGCATCTAGGTGGTCTTTACCTGTTTTGCTATCCATTAAACACACTGTTTGCCTTACACACATTATTTAGTGGATTATGTTGTTGTTCCTGTAAAAATTACTTTCTGAATCTTTGGCATAGATCCAAGCTACATCGAGCAAATGTCAACTTCCTTTCAGCACCTGTGAGGGATGGGACAACAGGGACTGTGATTGTTCTCACAACTCCGGATGCCCAAAGAACAATGCTAGCTTATGGGGTCAGTGTCACTTTTCTTGTGGAATGACCATGACTTGTTCCAAATATTGCTTGATTGTACTCTTGAAATCCACATCCATGGTCAGAATATCTCGTAGTCTTCCACTGTGATATTGGCAAACGCTCTTGCAAATGTTGTTATTTTGCATGTTTCTGGATGTCTTTTGTGAACATCGTTAAGAAAGTGCAAGAACCTGCTGTAATTGGTATTTAACGATGTGGGCAATCAGTTAAATTGCATTAGCAGTAAATATCTGGAATACAGGAAATTAGCCAACTTTAGTAGGAATTACGTGAACTGAGGTCGCCGAATGCCGGGGGTTAAAATGCCGCCAAGTCTATTGATTGTTTAGGGTAGACAATAACCCATACATATGTATATATTTCTCACTTGAAACTAGAAATCAGATGCAGTACCTTATTTTTTTTTTCAATGCATGCACCTCACGTTTGTGAGGTATATATGTCTGTGTTCTAGAAGGCATTAGGTGGCCTAGGCACCAATAAGTCGCCTAAGTGGGCGCTTAGGCAGTATTTGGGCAGAGCGGTAACTACCGCCCAACATCTCGAACCGACATCTCGAACAGAGGTATATGCTCCCAAAAAGCTGTCCAACAAATAAGAAAATCAAGCAAAAGTAGTTCTGGACCATTTCAATAGCCTAGTACTTAGAAAGTAATTTTGTGGTCAGCCCGTGACAGAAAGCTGTCCAACAATGTGGTAACTGATAAGTCCTGAACCTTCCTTAAAATTCTATGAGCTGTAAAATGATTCTCCAAGTATGTTTAATTGCTGGATATTCTAAATTTAGTCACATATAGTAATGAGCTACTCTTTCCAGAGTTGAATTGTAATTGGTCATGAGATCAATAATACCTTTATCAAAGTTAAGCATGCATTGCTACAGTTTCAAGGAGAACTTGTAAGAGGTTGATATAGTTTCATGAATTGCTCGCAAGTTGCTCCATTTGATGACATCAGGGAACATCTGCAAGGGTAAATTATGATGCATGTTTGGCCAAATTGATGTCCAAAACAAGCATATTATTTGTTGAAGGATACTTATTTGAATTTCCTAACACAATAAAAACCATTGCTATTGCATGTGAGGAGGCCCGCAGATGCCGTGCTCTGGTTGCCATTACCGCATCAGATGTCACTTGTATTGTATTGAAAGACACTTTGATAACTTCTGGTAAATGCTTCTGAATGCAAATAAATATGTTTTTCTACTCTCTAGGATTATGAGATCTCTCCGTAGCTTCTGATTTGTAGGGATTTAACAACTTTCACTCTTTTAACAGATATCATGTTTCTTTCGAAAGATATGGATTTCTAGAAATATTTGACTCTATGCTTCTACCACGCCTGCCATCTTTGTGATTGTGAAGTAAAACTTCATTTGGTCTGACTTATTATTCTTTCTCCCGGTCACAGGGATATCATGGCAGACATTGTCTTTGCAAACAGTGATGAAGCCAGAACGTTTTGTCATTTTTCATCAAAAGAGAGACCTGTTTCCGCCACAAGATACCTGAGCCATTTTATTCCATTTGTCTCGGTAACAGACGGCCCTAAGGGCTCCTACATCGGGGTGAAAGGAGAAACTGTTTTCATCCCTCCATCGCCTTGTGTCCCGGTGGATACTTCTCAGCTGGCCGAGTCCTTTGCAGCAGCACTTCATCATGAGAAGTGCTCCACAATGTGGTCTGATGCGGGTCTTGATCAAATTACCAGCTTCTAGTACCACTTGGTAGATAGTTTTTTTAATAGTTAATGTCGCTCAGGATAATTTGAACTCATGCCTACGAGTGTAATTGTCACTCCATATCCAATATTTAACTCGTAGATAGTTCTTTTAATTGGGGATAACTCCTACTTCATGAGAACGTCAGTTTTGATTATTCCTTTTCTCTTTTCCTATTTGTAGTTGTGCAGCACTTGTATATATCATATTTAACTTTCTCAGTTACAACAATGTACTTAATATCATATTTAGATATGAGTTTTAGTCGATTGGAAGAGATGTTCTAGCTAAAATACAGGCTTAGTTAGCTTGCAGCTTTGCTCATGGTGGTAATTGGTATATTGCCAGTTTCAAGTACCAGTGGAAATTTTCCAGAACCTGTAACATGAAAAAATTTACAGTGTGGTCAATGATCTGTATCCAGTGTAAACCATAACTCTACTCTGTGCCTCGCCACACATTTTTTTGTACAACGGTATGATACAAACAAATAAAAATAAAATAAACAGCCCGATCCTTATTTGTCTTTCAAATCATTAAGCTCCACCAGTGGCTGCGACCTGCATAACCAGAAAAATTCATGTTTATATAATTCCATGACTGTGGACGTGGAGTTAATTGGAACCACTCAAACTATAGTTCAAGCCAATTACACACTTAATAGTTGAGTTAGCTGAGATCTGTCACAATATTGTTTCCTCTTTTTTTTTTAGGGAACAGAGATAGCTACCGCAATAGCCTGCGAAGCACGGTTGGGAGGTAAGCCACACTTGGCAAGTCATATTGGACAGGCTCATGTCGCTGAAGGGATTTGAACTCATGACCTTTGAGTGCAATTGTCACTCACAGCACTACTAGGCCAACTCCTCTTCGACAATATTGTTCCATTTGATATAGCATTGCAACCAAATTCAAATTCCGACTAATTTGGGTCATAGTTAAAAAAAAAAATGCAACAGCCTACTCTCAGGGTAATTTATCAAGTATGCTGAACATACCAAATCGCTGTGTGATTAATGCCAAGCCCATTACAGGTAAGTATCATTCCTTTGAATCTCGACAAGTATTCCTGTAATATGGAGAAGAAAAGTTTTAAGTATGGCACTCCAGTAAAGGTGTTTAGTCAGATGGATCCTTCGAAAGAAAGAGGATACATGAATCTATAAGATGACATGTTGCAAGCACTTACCCTTAGAGTATATTTGTCAACCTCAAAATTCCCATTCAGATCATACTCAACTCTTTTGTCAGGATCACTCAGAACTATGAGGAAAAGTTGGAACAGCATGATCAATGCATATTTCTCAAAAAACAAAATGATATTTGCACATTAAATATGTTGAGATGAGAGGTATTAGTTATGGTCAGTGCCTCAAGAAGCGACTGGTCATCGTTGCGAGCCCGGCCACATCAAATTAAATCCTTTTCAAAATCCTCTTGGTCACCAGCTCACAGATATGCAAGCAAGTACATGCTTAAAGATGCAAATACAAAATGTTCTTGGTCTTGTCCAACTCAAAATCACTTTTCTCTCAGGTGATGCGAAACATTAACCAAGCAAACCAACTTCAACACATTATTCTTGATTTTAAATTTTGGAAGGCGAATTACAGAAACTAAAGTATCTTAGCACTTCGAACTTTTGCTTAGAAATAAGAAAGAAGATGAAAGGTTCACTGTTGAGAGATGCATTTGAATATTTCATGAAATATATAGGCAACTGAATTTCATTTCCAGGTTCCAGATTATTTCAAAATGAAGCTTTCATCGATTAACTAAAGCTGTAACATGAAAGATGTGTTATAGACGAGCAGGTACTTATGAGAAAATAAAACATGCAAAAAACACTATGCTTGGATAAGGCTAACCAGTATAAGCTTCATTAATCTCTTGAAATTTTGCAGTAACAGTAGCATCATCCTTATGTTTGTCTGGATGCCACTTCTGCAAATAAAGAGAAAGGAAAACTCGAATTCAGCACCATCATCAATCTCCTTAGTGCACACGAACACCAATGCGGACAGGGGGAAGTTAAATGAACTAAATGTAGCTATAACGTCAACTGCTCCAGAAGGCAAAAAACAACAAACCAATGCGAGCTTCCGATAACTCAGGCGTATCTTCTCGTCGGTGGCGTCATAATCTACATCTAAGACCTTGTAGTAATCCTAAAGCAATAAAGACGGCTCAGGTCAGTTGCATGACGATTTCAAACAGCAATCTATACATTTTGATTTTTGACTGTTCTTTCAAATAAATAGGAAGATAAAAAGGAACATCAAAACCCAGAAGATAGCTAACAGGATGCGTATCCTGATGGTTTTAAAGTGGCCTCGGTTAGTCTACAGGATCAATGCTAAACAATCATTTCATTTCTTTGGGAAACAATTACTGAAATGGGAAACACAGATATTGCAAGATTCGATCTTTTGATGACCAGCGCAAAAAAAAAAATCAAGAATCTCTGAAGTTACCTTGCAAGTGGTTTTGTGCTCGGCGTCCATACGATGTGAATGAGTTCAGACAACGAATCATCTCATGAAACAAATGGGAAGATTGCTGAGAATTTTTGACATAGACTAGAGAGAAATGATGATGATTCAGCGTGCAAGGGGATAAAATAAAGCTGGTGGCTTTATGTTCTTGGAGCTCTCCATTCGCCACGATTCTTTCCCAGATTTTTGTTCTTTCATTCCACATGGGCCAGATACACACCACTCTAGTTTTATTATCGCCTTACCGGGGTTGGGTTGGGCCCTATTATCCGGTTCAATCCAACTCAAGCGATGGTGTATTCAAGAGTGGAGACAAAAAAAAATTTGTTACCTAAATTAATCTATAATTTTTATTAGGCTAAACTATAATTTTTATTGGTCGCCCCTATGTAGCTCCGCCGTTAGGTGTATTGGCTTGGCTTAAAACAGGTTCTATTGTAGTGAAGGGTAAACCTAAGAAATTGTTTTATCCCGGGCTGGATTTAAAAATATTTTTTTCACCCCGAGCAGACTTAGAAAATTCATTGAACTAATCAAAATCGACCCCAAGCGGACGCCCGAACCCACCGTTGAATAATTACGCCTATGGCTGTAGTAATGGTTGCATATTCGAGAGTAGAACAAGGGGTGGCGGGTCATAGCACCCGTGTTCAATTTTAAATTTTTTTAAGAAGATTCAAGTTAACTCCATAAGTCGGGCCCAAACATGAATTTGATTTCCGAATTGTACGTATCAATCATCTGTCGTAATTCGATAACTACGCTGAAATGGCGCACGCGATCAACGAGCCACGAATAATATTTTTCAGATACCAGGTTTGCGTGGCCCGCTCTGGCCTCCAGTGCAGCTGCCTGTCATCGACCATAAATGGTAGACAGTAACCGCCATCGTCTTGTTCGTTTTGCCAGCCCTCTCGCACCGCCGCACATGCTCCTTCTATTCGAATAGCTCTCTATTATCCTGCGGTCGCCGGCGATGTCTATCAATTGCAGAGGTAAATTATAAATGCATATAAATAATGTATTTTCCGTCAATGGTAGTGATTGGGAGTTTTAACTGCGTCCAGCGGCGGTTGTGTGGCGGGAAAATGAGCTTCCGAAGGTGGAACAGATACGAGTGGATGCTCCGAAATCAGGCGAAGTTCGTGTGCGGATGAAATATTCGAGCATTTGTCACACTGATGTTCTCGGATGCAAGGGTTTCCCAACACCACTCTTTCCAAGGGTGCTAGGGCATGAAGGTGTAGGGTACTGTTATCTTCCACCTCCCATCTCTCTGTCAGTATTGTAATGAATAGATGCAAGGTAGGATTTGATTCAATGTCTTTGAGAATTTGTTGTTGCAGGGTCGTGGAAAGTATTGGGGAAGGAGTCAAGCATCTGAGAGAAGGAGATATAGTGATTCCCACTTACTTGGGTGAGTGTGGAGAATGTGAAAATTGCAAATCTGGGAAAACTAATCTTTGCCTGAGTTACCCTCTCCAGGCATTCACCGGCCTCATGGGCGATGACACCTCGAGGATGTCTGTTCGAGGCGAAAATGGGGAGTACCAAATGCTCTATCACTTCCTAAGTTGTTCCACTTGGTCTGAGTTCACGGTGGCTGATGCAAACTATGTTGTCAAGATTGATTCTGGAATACCTCTCCCTCATGCCAGTTTCCTTTCATGCGGATTCACCACCGGATTCGGAGCTGTGTGGAAGGAAGCAAAGGTGCACAAGGGATCCACTGTTGCAGTTATAGGCCTCGGAGCTGTTGGATTAGGGGTAAGAAAGATACATCAATGATCTTTTCTCATGTTCATTGCAGTTTTGGGAGAAATGAAAATACAATGCGTGGCAGGTGATTGAGGGAGCACGAGTTCATGGGGCAGCACGAATTATTGGCGTAGACATAAATGAAAGCAAACATTCAGTAGGAGAAGCCTTTGGAATGACTGATTTTGTGAACCCCCACAAGTCTGAGAAGTCCATTTCGGAGATGGTGAAAGAGCTCACTGGAGGGGCGGGTGTCGACTACAGCTTCGAATGCACCGGAGTTCCTCGGTTGGTGAACGAAGCTCTGGAGGCGACAAAAGTTGGAATAGGGAAGATGATGATGCTTGGAGCAGCAACAGACAAGACTGTGGAGATCGATTTTGTCACGCTGTTGAGCTGCAGGACATTCAAATATGCAGTTTTTGGAGGTGTTAAGGTTCAGTCAGATCTTCCGGTCCTTATCAGAAAATGCATCGACAAGGTAAACAATACTTTTTACTAGCCACAGAACAGAGCAGCTTGATTTTAAGCAGAACATATGATTCATCTGATGCCTCTGTCTGCCTTTTTTTTTTTGTAGGAACTCCAGAACTTGGGTAAGCTTCAAACTGATGAAGTCCCACTTGAAGATATAAACAGAGCTTTTCAGCTTCTCAAGGAGCCAAAATGTGTTAAGGTGTTAATCGACATGTAATGCAAATTCTCCTCTCTCAAGAATATCGTCTTCATCAGATTTTTCTACAAATTTGGCAATGTGCTATTTACCAATCTCATTGAAATAAACTAAAGTGTTGTTTGTGTCACCGCAACCAAAAGCAATCATAGCTGCACTTGCAATTGTTGGTTGTATGTTTATTAGATATGATTAGAGTTGTAAGCGAACATGCTCGTATTCGGCTCGTGATCTAAATCCTTACCCAACTTGAGTTTGAGCCTGAAATTGTGTTCGCGAACGAGCTTATTTTTCGCGAACGTTCGCGAACAATAAATATAATAATATTATATATACAGAACCGTTCATATGATCAGTTTTACGGTGGTCAGTTTTCCTTTGCGTGGACAATTTTTTCAATTAACCATCCGTTATCGAAATTGATCGCATCATTGGAAAGCTTATACATTGAATTGTATATGTTCAAGTTTTGGTGATATTCCGAAGACGTTATCACCGTTTAACGGAGGGTTATAAATCTCCTTGGGTTAAGTAGTCGTAAATAGGGTTTTAGAAATTTCGTCGCCGGAAACCGGACCAAAGAATGAGCGTTTTCATCTATAATGTATAAGCTTTCCAATTGTGCGACCAATTTCGAGAACGGATGGTTAATTGAAAAAATTGTACACGTAAGAAAAAAACTGACCAAATAAAACTTTCAATAAGAACTGGATTCTTTTATATATATATATCAATTTTATTGTGACTATTTCCTTCTTATTTTATTACCAAATTTCGTAGTTTTGAAGCCTTGTGCTCTTGTTCTGTCCCATTCACCTCCACCGTATATTCACCACTTGACACGCGGGATGTGACGACAAATAAAAGGATTGGCCGACTTTTTATTACGCTTGTTCTCATTCCCAAACATAGCATAGTACACAAAGTACTTATTATAAAAATTAAAAAATATTTACTTACCGAAAAAAGATAAGAAAAAAGAAACGCCTAATTTTGACTCTTTTTTTGGGGGGTGGGGTGGGGTAAGTGAATTTTTTTTGACTCTTTCATATCAAAGTGAAGGTATAAGGTAGCACAGTCCAATAATCAATACAGTTTGGTCTTGTGGTAATTAGGTGAATTTTTGACCAAGAGGTCTCAATCTCAAGTTCAAGGGCCATCAAAAGCGATTGGTCAAGCCTAATTCATAAGAGTCTTTAGGTTGGGTGTAGACCCCCTAAATTAGTCGGGAGTGAAAACTATCGGATACTGGGAGGAGCGAGAGTATTTCTCTCATTTACCTACCTTAAAAAAGATAGCACTATCCAACCAATTGGCCGGTACCAATTTGACCCAGGATCGGTATCGGTATTCCAGGATCGGTATCGGTATTCCAGTATCGGCGCCAGATGGTACTGGTACTGATTCCGGTATCGCGCCGATCCGGTCCGGTACCAGAATTATTTTTTTAAATTACTTTTTATTAGGAAAAAACTAAAAAATATTTTCATTTATATATTTTTTAATTTTTATTGGTACCGGTACAAGGACCAGTGCCGCATTGTTAGGTATCGGTACTGATTTCTAATCGGTCCCCGTGTATGATATGTTGGGGTTCGAGTATTCAATTTGAACTTCAAACTTATTATTTATTTGTTTAGTTAAGATTTCCAGGCATTGGGTATGAACTTCAAACTTATTATTTATTTATTAAATTAAGATTTTCGGGGTATTGTGTATGCCCGAAACTTTAGACCCTTACTCATATACAAAAATTGGAGTCCCACTTCCTACACAGATGATGCCTCCACCCCCGTTATGTCTTAAGTGGTGCTTTTGTGCGCCAACAGTGTTAATCTCGATGGTTTTGGGTATGAGGGTTGCCATTTTAGCTTTGTTGGTGTGTCTTTTGGTGTAATAGCAATATTCCATTGCATTAGAATTTGTTCTTCATGCATACCTATTGGTGGGCTGAATTTGGAGTCAGTCAGATTAAGAGTGATGAAGTCCTCAATCTGGGATTTGCGTGGAGATAATTGTGGGTTTGTATCTTCATTCTTGATTGAGCATGTAATTTTCCAGATGGACCAACATCTGGTAGTGAAGCATGAGCAATATGCTTTCCATGTCTCTAGTTTATGAGAGATTGGTTGGTTGGGGGTGGACATTAGTTATTCCACACTTGTTTTCATAAAAGTATCATAGTTCACTTGCTAACTCACTATTTGAAGATAACTAGTCGATGGTTTCTATTTGACCTGATGATCGATAACACGAGCATTTTTAGGCTAGGGTTACCCCCATTGATTGAATCTTTTCATCTACAGCTAATGATTCATGGAGAATTCTCCATATGGTATGCATACTTTTCCCTGGGATGTTTGGGTGCCATATGGAGGAATGGTGTTGTGAGAGGGTTCCCCTATGTATAATGAGGTTCCAGGCTGAGTGATTTGTAAAAGATCATGTGGCTTCAAGTTCCCAGATGCAAATATTGCTCTATTGGTGTTGAGGTATCTGAGTGATGTCATTAATGACATTTTGGGAAACTATCGAGCTAAGGCTACCTAGGTGCCACTATTGTCCATAGAAGACTTGGTTCATTTTCAAATTCTCCATTTGTTGAGATATCCTTTCACTAAGTGGATTGTCATCCATCCACCTATCATACAAGAAACTTTTTTTTTGAAATGCAAACTAATATTATATTATAAATTTTGCGGTATTTAAATTTGTACAATTTTACAATGGGCCCTATCGGGTCCAATTTCCGGTTGGCCCATAAGACAAAAATTTAGTTACAAGGGCCCAAAATGGAATTGGATTATAATTCCAATCGATTAACTCCTGTGTCGACTTGATCTATGGATGCTTATGATGGAGTGGCTACAGATTGTGGCTGCCAATATGCAGGATTTGGAAGGTTTCTTGTTGTTAAAATTAGTAGGAATAAACACTGAGAAATGGAAAGTCTTCTGGTTGGCTTTTGTGTGGGTGGTATGGAAGGCAAGAAATGGAAAACATTTCAACAACACTGATCTGCAGGATCAGGAGTTGATCAAGATACTCCAGAAACACACTTGGCAGTGGTTCAAGGCTAAACAGATACATTTTATCTATGGTATTGGTGAATGGTTCAGTGATCCTGTCGCGTGCTTACAAGGTAGTTCAGCTTAGTTTTGGTGACAGTGTTTGGTTGTTCGGTAGTACTGTCGCTTGTTGTTCGTTTGTATAGATGTAAAGTGATGTACAGACATTTGGTTTTGTTCAATATCAATTTTTACTGCCCCCCCCCCAAACAAAAAAAACTCCTATGTCGACAGTTTTCTCGGTTGTATCGTGAACAACCAAAATTGGAAGAGTTCCTTTACCTTCCAGACGATCTCATCGATACGAAATTCTTTTGTCACGAAGATTGCACAATTTTGTAGTTCCCATATGCACCAGACGAAGGCGAACCAGAAAATTACCCATTGATTCTTGTTCATCGGCGTTGCTTGTTGTTGCAGAATTTCATCCACCGATTGTCGAATGTTTGTTTCAGTCAAATGCATCCAATTTCTGATTGCTTCCCGTATTTTCTTTGTAATAGCACACTGATGAAATATGTGTTGTTTTGTTTTCGGTGGTACCCGAGCTGGGTCATCGAAATCGCTCCGACAAAGTGGACAGTCAATTGGTTCTTCTTCGGCTATGATATTGTGGCGCCAGAGATTTGATCTTGTGGGTAGACTCTCCTGTAGTATCCTCCACACTAGAATTGCAGCCTTCTTGGGAACTTTCGAGTGCCATATCTTTTGCATGATCGTATCTATTCTGTCATCTTCTTCCTGCATCTGTTCTTCCACAATCAGTCTATATGATTGTCTGACCGTGTATATCTGTGATTGTGCATTCTTAATTTTTCATGCATCCGCTTGATTTCTTTGCATTGAGATGTCTTCGAGCATTGATCGCAGGTTTTCTAGATTTTGTTGTTTCCAGTCGTCTAGGTTTCTCTTCCATGGAAATTCCAGTGCCAATTTTCCTGAGACCATTCTCCCATCTCACTGATGGTCACCTGTTTCTGTGTAACTTTCCTGTATAGCCTTGGGGAACTGATTGGATAGGGTTCCTGATCCAAGCCAGTTATCTTCACAAAACATTATCCATTTGCCATCTCCAATTGACATAGTCCACTGATCATGGAACCATGTCTCGCTGAGTAGAGTTCGTAGATCCTTCCACCAGGTTGATGTGTAGGTGAGATGTCCCCTACTTTGTTAGAAGTTGTGCGTGACCTCAATTCTTTCATGGCTCCCACCTTGAGCTTTCCTTCTCGTCCATATATGGATCTGATCTACGTTTTCCAATATTCTTCCTTTGGATTTAGTAGGCGTGATCTACATTTTCTGAGCATAGCTTTGTTAAAAGTTTCTAGTTGTCATACTGTGAGACCACCTCATCTTTAGACAATGTTAGTTTTTTCCAAGCAATCCAATATATTTTCCTACACTCTTGTTTTTTTTCTCACAAAAAAGCTTTTTTTAATTTTTCTAGTTTTCTTAGGACAATTTTGGGTGCTCTTAGGTAGGCAAAATAGTATGACGGCAGTGCAGATAACACAGAATTCACGAGCACCAGTCTTCCCCCCAAAAGATAGTATTTTATTCTCCCAGCTTCCCAGTCTGTTTTTGAATCTCTCAATCACTGGTTGCCATGTTTTACTCTTATTTCCTGAGGTACCCACAGGCAGACCTAGATAGGTAAAGGGCAGTGTTTAAGTTTTGCAGTTCAGGTAGGCAGCTATTGCTTCTAGATTCTCAGTGTCTACATTCACCCTAATCAGTTTAGATTTTTCAAAGTTGATGCTGAGTCCAGAAACCATTTCAAAGTTTCGTAAGATAGCTTTCAGACATCTAATATTTTTCTGCGAAGCTTGAGCAAATAGTATTGTGTCATTACCAAATTGCAGATGACTTGGGCCTATCTCTTCCTATCCAACTCTTAGAGGATCCAACAAATTGGCCGTGACTGCCTGTTTTAGCATTGCAGACAGTCCTTCTGCCACCATGAGAAAGAGAATGGGTGATAGAGGGTCACCCTGTCTCACTCCTCTTTCCGGCATAAATTATGTGGTGGGGCTACCATTTAGTAAGATTGATGTAGTTGCCGAATTTAAGCAAGCCCTCATACCTGAATTTGTGGGGAATTTCCAGTCTCTGGGCCATGCTATCCAGAAAATCCCAATTTAACGTGTCAAAAGCTTTTGCAAAGTCCAATTTAAGAATAATCCCTAGTTTCCCTTTCTTCTTCATTTCATTTATTTTCTCGTTAGCAATCAGAACCCCATTAATGATTTGCCTTTTTCCTATAAATGCACTCTGATTTTCGGATATGACCTCATCCAGGACCAAGCTCAATCTCTTTGCTAGGCATTTTGAAATGATTCTATACATAGATCCAATAAGTGTGATTGGTCTATAGTCTTCCAGGTATATGGGTGTATTTTTCTTAGCCACTAGGACCACATGTGCAGCATTTCCCCCATACTATGATGCTATTTTGGTGAAACTCATTTATCATTTTCATTATGTCTGACTTCATTAGCTGTAGGAAGTTTTTAATGAACCCAAAGTTCTGCCCATCCGAGTCAGGACTTTTATTACTTCCAAAATCCCTAATTGACTGTAGTACCTCTTCTTCTGAGAATTGTGCAATTAAAGTCTCTTCTTCTGCCAGATTCAATTGCTTGACTTGTATATTTTGTAGCTTCGGTCTATTTCTCCAAGGTTCCCTAAATCTGTTTTGGAAGTGGATTTTAAATGCCTCCTTAAGTTCCAGCACTCTACTTAGCCAAACACCATCAACCCATACTCCTCTGATGGTATTACTGTGTCTGTTTTTGGTAAGCATTATGTGGAAATAGGCAGAATTGTTATCACCCTGCAGTAGCCACTTAGTCCCCGCTTTTTGTCTCAATTCCATCTCTTTTATGCCTTCCATCTCTCTCTTCTTAGCTGTTAGCATCAATAATTCATCTTGATCTATTTGTCGAAGTTCCCTCCTTTCTGGCAGTAATTCCAGATTTGTCAGTTTTTCTTTTATGGTTTTTAGATGATCTCCTCCATTTGCCTCTTTCTCTTCCTTGTTCCACGTCTGTATGTCTTTCCTTAGTTTTTTTTTATCTTTTCCTTCAATGTATAGCCAGCATATCCAACTACTTCGTTTGAGTTCCAACTTTCTGTTACTGTGGATATGTAGGTGTCAATTTTGAGCTAGTGATAAAAAAACTCTTGTCGGTTTAGGTCCCCAGTTGATGTGTTGAACTGTTAGTATTACAGGACAATGGTCAGAATCTTCTCTGTCTAGGGCTTCCTGTTTCCATTCTGATTGCATTCCGAGCCATGATTCATTGGGCAGGAATCTGTCTAGGCGACTCATGGCCTTCAATGAAGACAGATACCATGTGTATCTTCTTGTATGCAATGGTAAATATATCAGCTTTAGGTCTTCCACAATCAAACTTAGATGTAGCATTTCAAGAGTATGTCGCCTATTTCCAATTCCTTTCCTTTCTGAGATGTGTAGCACTGCGTTTAAGTCTCCCATGACACACCACTTTTCTAACTCATGACCAGCATAATAATTTTTGAGAGTATCCCACTATAATTTCTTTCCTTCTAAATCTGTTGAGCCTTATACATTTACTACGTGGGAAGTGATTTCTGTATCTTTCCATATTCCTGAGATTCCCATAACATTGTGTTCACCCCATATTCTGACTTTATTGAATTGTCTCACACGCCACACACATAGTAGACCTCCAGAGACTCCCCGGGCTCCAATAAATGCCTAGTCAAAATGTTCTTCATACCATAGATACGAGCATAGTTGTGGGATGATATATTCTAGTTTTGTTTCTTGCAGGCTGATAAAATCTGGTTTTGGCTGGGCTATACGTTCTCTTAGCTTACGTTTTCTTCTGTGTCTATTCAAGCCTCTAGCATTATAGGTGAGTAGCTTCATTTGGGAAACTTTTTGTCCTCTTCCCTCTTCCCTTTTGTTTTTTGAGCTTCTTTTCTTTCCATTTCTAATAATGTTTCGGCACAGTTATTGTTTGTAGGGGGGAACACCACTCCCAGTGCAGTGCCCACAGTGGTAATGGAGTTAACTTCTTCTCGCAGGTGTCTAGAGTTTGTTGCCATGATATTGCTATCAGTTAGAGAATTGGATAACTGTGAGACACCCAAATCTTCTTATTTCTCTGACTCTGTTATCAATTTTTTGTGTTTGCCTGCTCTAGAGGATAGTATCATCTTCAATTCTTGTCTAATCTGATCATTCAGCATTTTCTGTTTCGTGGATGTATACTGCTTCATCGGTTTTTCTTTGCTTGCGCCTCTTTTTTTCCTTTGCACTTTGATTTTACTTTTGCTTTTTTCTCGTACTCCACTGTTTGTCTTTCTTCCTCCTGACCTTGCAGAGACTCAAGCCTGTCTCGCACATCATGGCCGTTGTTTTGATAGGGATTTTCTTCTTGTATGGCTGGCTTCGTGTGTATAGCCTCTAGCATTTGGTTCTGGGAGAGGTTTGCCTTTTCTGTCTCATGGAAACTCAGTACTAGAAGCACGAAGTCCTCTGTCCATTTTCTTATGAGTATGTCATCCTCCTTTTGCAACTCAGAATTAGTTAGGTGCATGTTACTTGCATCCTTTTGTGTGTCTTGATACTGTAGTAGGGGAGTCTCCTCAACTATTTCATCTCCATGTTGGGATCCAGCTGGTGTTCTTGTCGGAAGTTTTTGTGATACCAGAATTTGCATCTCCCACTGTTTGTTCAATGTTTGAGTCTGTATCATCCTCATCTGAGTGGTAACCATCTGGTGTTTAGTCTTTAGCCTCTTCAGGGATTGGCTTTGGTTTTGGGTACTGGGTTAGGGGAGCCTTGATTCCATTGTCGCTCAGCTCATCTCTTTGGATGGGTTTGCCCCCTGTTTCATTTAACCAGTCATCATCCGAGTATTCCTTGAAGTTCGAGACATCCTCCTCCTCCTCCTCCAAGGTACTAAGTACGTCATGCTCCTTCATATGTAGTTTTTCTTTCTTAACATATAACGGCTCGGCTACATCTAAAACACATAGCTCATATTTTTTACCATCAATGCTGATCCACTGATTTGCTTTGAGATGTTGGTGAATAGGCATCCGAATTAGGATTTGGGCTGCTTCCAATTATGATTTATCGATTGTGTTGGAATCTATTTGTATCACTTTACCTAACTGTTTTCCCACAACCCTTAGAATCTTTTCAGTCCAGCATGAAATTGGGATTCCAAATACATTAACCCATCTTAATCTTTCCAATAATGGTGGCTTTTCAGTCCATTCAGATAATCTTGATATCCAGTTTGCTAGCCATTCTCTATCCATTGATAGCAGCAGATCCAGTTCCTTTCCATATTTTCCCTAGATTAGTAGTTTTCCATCTCCCATAGGGCTCACTTTTATGTCCTGGTAGCCTCTTTTCCTTAGTTCCACTTCAAGATCTTTTACACCATTTTGGTTTTTCAGGATGCAGATCCTACTGTATTTCATCCATAGTGAGTCTTCCATTACAGTTGTGAAAACCAGGTCGGCGTGTATCCTTTCATTCTCAGGTAAGACAACCTCCTCCACTTTGGCTGGATACTCTTTGTGGCCAGAAAGTGTGTTTCTGTAACTTCGTCCATTGACTATTGCAGATTTCTGCTTCCATTGATGCTTTGATGGAATTTGCTTGGAAGTTTGCTTGAAGTTTTACTTTGCTGTCTGTTTTTCAAATCTGGCCAAGTTCACTTTTAGCCTGTAGCGACCGAACCATATATTGTTCAGCTTGGTCTCCATATCCAGAACATGTTCATTCATTTCAAACATTGCAAAGCCAAATCTCTTTCCCGTCTGAGATAATTTACGGGCAATTGTAAAAGTCAGAAGCTCACCTCTTTTTTTCAATGCTATTTCCAGATTACCTGGCTCCATGGTCGGAGGGAAGTTTGTGATGAAGATTGTGGCTACTCTCTTGCTGGATCAGCAATTTTGGGACTAAGACGATGGTGGATGTTTGTTCTGTGTTGCACCATTACTGCCTTTGAACTATTACCTTCCACGAGTTCTGGGAAGAGATCGGTGTTGGAGAGGATCTTAAAGGGGTTTGCTAAGGGAACTAGGGTTTGCCCCTTACCTAACTCCAGAGGGAGAAGGGACAACCGAAGGGGATCAATGGTGCTAGACGGGGCCATTGTTATGGGTTGAAGAGACCTTACCGGCTAAGTCCTAAATTGGTTTTCTTCCCGTCATGCCTATCGTGTGGTCGGGAAGGGAAGGTAGTTGCTATTGTGTCAGCTACCCATAGGTGGAGGGTATTTTTTGATAGGTGGTTGCCGGGTTTTACGTCGGAGGTTCGTCGAAGACGAAGGTAGATAGGTTGGGAATGGGTTGTCTCGGGTTTCGTGGCTGTGAGGAAAATTCAATTCTTTTTTTATAATCTATAAGATTTCATACAAGAAACGTTAAGAAACTTATGTTACCCTCTCCTATGATCCATCATGTGTGTTTTAGCATAATTTCTCTAACACTTGTCAATCTTCGAGAGAACGTGTGAGAGGAGTTAGTTGGGGCTTGGGGTGGAGGAAGTTTTGACTAGTATTTCCCATTCATAGGTAGCCCAAAAGATTTCCCCTTCCTAAAATGCCACTATATATTCATTCCCGCGGTGGTGCATATATCTTGCATACGTCTTAGGTTAAGGCCTCTTTGTGAGGAAGACATATGGACTTATTAATTAACCTACCCCTACTTGAAATTAATTTTGAGTTCCACCTTTCGATTTTTTCCTAAGCTCTTAGATTGTGGGTCTAGAATTTAGGGATATCAGAAACTCTCAATTCCAGTACTTCAAATTGAAAAAAATTCAAGATTGTTGAAACACATGACACACTTGAAGATGAAGGAGAGCAACATCAGATGAGGGAGAACGGATGAGCTCTCAGGAGAT
>JAOYMZ010015278.1:0-19732 GCA_025802335.1 Pinguicula primuliflora
GTGTTAAAGGGTATCGTTTGTTATGTGCTGATTCCAGAAAGGTGATTGTTAGTCGTGATGTTACTTTTGATGAAAGTGCTTTAAATTCTTCTGGAGATGTTTCTGTTAGTGGTCCTTCATCCACATCTGAATCTGAAACTACTGTTTTTGGGATAGACGTCCCTGTTAATGGTGATTCTGTTACTTCACCTACTACACAGTCAGTTTCTGATCCAGAGCCTTCGGTCACTACTGATTATTCTATTGCACAGCATAGGCCTAGACGGACTATCACTTTGCCAGCTCGATATCGTGACACTGATAGTATGGCTAATTATGCTTTTGTTGTTGCTCAAGATACAAATGACTTATTTGAACCTTCTTCTTATTCAGAAGCTATCTCATGTGATAATTCTTCTAAATGGTTATTTGCTATGAATGAGGAATTTGAGAGCCTTCATAAAAACTGTACATGGGATTTGGTTGAGCTTCCTACAGGAAAAAGACCTTTGAAGTGCAAATGGATTTACAAGAAGAAGGAAGGTATTTCTGGAGTTGAACCTGCTAGGTGGAAAGCCCGCTTAGTGGTAAAAGGTTACGAACAAAGGGAAGGTATTGATTTTAATGATGTTTTCTCTCCTGTTGTTCGTCACTCTTCTATTCGAGTTATGCTTGCTCTTGTTGCTTTATTTGACTTGGAATTGGAGCAACTTGATGTTAAAACTGCTTTCCTTCATGGAGATTTAGAGGAG
Organism: Pinguicula primuliflora; assembly: GCA_025802335.1. Taxonomy (NCBI): domain Eukaryota; kingdom Viridiplantae; phylum Streptophyta; class Magnoliopsida; order Lamiales; family Lentibulariaceae; genus Pinguicula; species Pinguicula primuliflora. Next base: position 732 of record JAOYMZ010015278.1, read on the forward strand.
GAGATTTATATGACACAACCTGAGGGTTTTTCTGCTCCTGGTCAAGAGCATTTAGTTTGTCATTTGAAGAAATCTCTTTATGGTTTAAAACAAGCTCCAAGGCAGTGGTATAAGAGGTTTGACTCGTTTATGATTGCACAGAATTATTCTCGTAGCAATTATGACTAGTGCATTTATTTCAAGCAGTCATCGAATGGATCTTTTATGTATTTACTACTTTATGTTGATGATATGCTTATTGCTTCTCATGATAAGTTATTGATTGATGATTTGATGGCTCAACCTAGTCATGGATTTGAGATGAAAGACCTTGGACCAGCTAAGAAATTCTTGGAATGAAAATTCAACGTGATCGTCAAGCTGATACTCTATTTCTATCTCAGAAAAGTTATATTGAGAGAGTTCTTAAAAGGTACAATCTCAATACTTTCAAACCTGTTGCTACACCATTTGCTTTACATTTTAAATTGTCCTCAAGTCGATGTCCTATTAATGAAGACGACAAGGACTATATGTCACATATACCGTACTCTAATGCTATTGGGAATCTCAAGTATGCTATGATCTGTACTAGACTCGATTTGGCTCATGTTATTAGTGTAGTTAGTAGATTTATGCATAATCCTAGTAAAGAGCATTGAAATGCAGTGAAGTGGATTCTTCGTTATTTGAAAGGGACTCCTGATGTTTGTTTATTATTGGACAAGTATTCAGTGAAGACAAATGATATTGTTGGGTTTGTTGACTCTGATTATGCTGGTGATCTTGCTAAAAGACGGTCTATTTCTAGCTATATATTCTCTTTATGCGGTTTTTCAGTGAGTTGGAAAGTTTCGCTTCAATCTATTGCTGCTCTTTCTAGTACTGAAGTGCAGCTACTGAAGGTGTCAATGAAGCTATTTGGTTGCGAGGTCGGGTTTCTGAGCTTGGTGTTCTACAGAATGTTATTACTGTTTATTATGATAACCATAATGCTATCTGTTTGACCAAGAATGATATGTATCATACCAAGACTAAGCATATTGTTATCAAGTACTGCTTCATCCGTGAAGTCGTTGCTGAAGGCAAGATTATTGTGTGAAAGATACATACTGACGAGAATCCTGCAGACATGCTTACAAAGCCATTATCTAATACAAAGTTCAAACATTGCCTTGACTTGGTTAGCATTTGATAAGTTGGTTTTAGACCAACTTATTCGTATTGTACTCACTTATTTATTGTTATGATTTGAGCATTTCTCTCTTATTTTTAGTCACTAATAGCATCTTTTTGAATTGCAGGTGTTCTGGACCGAGTAAGAGTAAAACCAAACTGAAATCGAGACAAAATAGCAAATAAAAGGCATCTGTTCTCCTTTGTCCCTTTGCAAGAAAGTCAAGTTGTAACAAAAAAACCCACCCTTCAATCGGCCAAAAGAAAAGGACGTAAGGTGAAGAAATTAAAAGGGTGGGCTTTCAAGGAAAAATAAAAGAATCAAAGGAAGAAGAAAGAAACAAAGAAAAAGAATGATAGAAAAAATACACACATTAGCCCAGAGGGCCAAAACAAAAAAGAGAGGGAAGAAAATTGCTCCCAGACCTGGGGGAGGCTGCAGCGATTAGGGGAGAAAGGGAGAGAAGGAAGAAAAAGGAGAAAAGAAGAGAGATAAAGGGAGAATTTCTTGTTCAATCTAACATTTATTTTCTTTCATATTTTGTGGTGTTGGGAAAAAAAAGATTGATCTCGTGAACACCCGATTTGTGATTTGGATATCGAATTCTCTACTCTAGTTTTCATGGATTCTTGGATAATTGAATTCTCTATGTCTTTGATTATATCGGAATTTAATTTGTCTATATTCATGACCATGAGTAGCTAATTCTTTTGTATAGGGTTGTAAAGTAGTTCTTATGCACATTAATTGATTAGGGTATCTAATTATATAAAACAATAAGATTTATTTATTGTTTGTTGTTTATCAATGCCTTCAATTGTCTAGGGTGAGTAGGACCACCAAGCCACAAACCATAGAAAATTCGAGACATGAGGACCACCGAGCCCTAGAGACTAGAGGAGTAGGACCACCGAGCCATCCTTTAGATAGCTCAAGCAAACAATATTCTAGTTTAGGCGCCATTGGTTTGGGTCTGGCTAGAAAGGTTCAATACTTGGATCTTAATCACGATTTATCATGAGAACTAGCATTAATTGATAGGTCGTAAATTAGAAGATAACCACCTAGAAGTGGGGAACTCTATGGCCATTGAGGTGAACTAATAACCTTTGTATGTTTAGGATACCCGACATTAATTATGTGCATTTGAATGAAACTACAACCCTGTACTCTTGTTTTCCATCAATCCTTCTCTAGAACATCTCGTCCATTTTCGACGTCTCTTTTTAGTTAACTTATTTAGTTGTTCTTTAGTTGTTAGAAATCACCAATTAAAATCTCCCTAATTTAATTGCTTTTTTTAATCGCTTTATTCTAAATCAGTAATTAGATAGAATAGTAGTTTAAGCCAAACTACACCGAGTCCTTGAGAGATTCTACCTCGGGGATGTATGTCGTACACTTACGAGTTATTTATTTGATCATGCACTACAATGAGATCCAATTTTGGCGTCGTTGCCGGGGACTCGGTTCTTTGAATTATATTACTATTTCACTTTTTGCTGATTTTTTTTTAATTTCGAAAATCCAAAAAAATAGAAAAAATAAAAAATCAAAAAAAAATTATTTTACTATTTCTTAGGTATTTGTCTCTTTTTCTTTATTCGGTTATAACTTCTCTTCTTCTTTTTGCAGGTTTATGCATAGTAGGAGAAACAAGAGTCTAATCAAGCAGACTTGATGGCAAACGCCTATGAGATCGATCCCTTCGCTCAGGGATTGCGAGATCAAAATGCAAATCTAGTGCTCAACGATAATCAATACCAACGAGCAGCAGCAGTAGATGGCAAGTGGAGGTGGTCAGAGCAACACCATGGATGCCGAGAGCAACATCAGAGAAGGCTCACTCGTGCATACTATCGCCCTGGGATTGCTAACACTTCGTGCATCGTTCTTGATTCAGCTATCAGGGCCTATGAGCTCAAACATCATCTTATGCAAACTCTTTCTAATTTCCACGGGTTACCCCATGAAGATCCTTTATCCTTTATGCGTGATTTTTATAACACTATCTCTACTTTTCCTCTTGCAGGACTTACAGAGGACATGATACGCATGAGAGTGTTTTCTTACACACTCAGGGATAGAGCAAAATGTTGGTTTATGACCCTCCCAGAAGTATCTCTACATACTTGGGAGGACATCTACGAGGAGTTCATCGACAAATATTATTAGAAGATAACCACCTAGACGTGGGGAATCCTATGGCCTTCGAGGTGAACTAATAACCATTGCGTGTTTAGGATATCCGATATTAATTATGTGCATCTGAATGAAACTACAACCTTGTACTCATTTTTCCCATCAATCCTTCTCTAGAATATCTCGTCCTTTTTCGTCTTTTCTTTTTAGTTAGCTTATTTAGTTGTTTTTGAGTTGTTAGAAATCACCAATTGAAATTCCCCAATTTAATTGCTTTCTTATTTGTTTTATTCCGAATTAGTAATTTGCAGGATAATAGTATGAGTCAACTTACACCGAGTCCTTAAGAGATTCGACCTCGGGGATGTACTTCGTACACTTACGAGTATTTATTTGATCGCACACTACAACGAGATCAGAAATCAGGTCTTACATGGAAGGAGCAAAATATTAACGCCCGATTTCACTTTCTCAGAGATTTTGTTTGTGACAACGTGGTTGAATTGGTTCATTGTTCCTCAAATATGTAGTATGCTGATATCTTTACCAAACCTTTGAAGTTTGATTTGTTTATCATGCTACGAAAATCACTTGGCATTTGTTGTCTATCTAGTGATAAGCTGAACTTCATACCGAGTTCAACTTAGGAGGAGATGTTAAGAATGGTGCTGATCGTGCTAAATGTTTATGATGTGTTGCTCAACAAGTCAAGACATGCAGACTGTTTGATGAGTGAATAGTGATTCCGACAGTGAATAGGCGAGTGAATAGTGATTTCGACAATGAACAGTATTTTCGACAGTGAATAATGTTCGAGCATGAAAATATTTTATGTTGAATAGTGTTTCCGACAAAAATTGTGAGGATTTTAGAGGTTTCTGGTTGACATTCTTGGTGAGAGTCGTTTGGGTTTATTTCTGCAATGGCAACGAAAACTGAGATTGTGAAATATGAGCTCAACATGAGTTTCACTATGTGGCAAGTCAAGATAAAAGCAGTTTTGACTCAGAGTGGTTTACAGAAGGTTATCTTGGGTAAGGAAAAGAAGCCTAAAAACTTGGATAATAAAAAGTGGATTGATATGAATGAAAAAGCATTATCCACTATTCAATTATGCTTATCTGATAAGGTATTGTGAGAAGTTCTTGATCTGAAGACTACCAAGGACCTGTAGAATAAGCTGGAGTCTTTGTATATTACAAAGGCACTAAGCTCGAAGTTAGTTGTCAAGCATTGTTTGTTCTCCCTTACTATGAAAGAAGGTACGCCAATACGTTCACATATTGGAATGTTATCCTTTATTGTTATGGATTTGGCTAATATGGATGTGAAGTATGATGATGAGGACTAAGCATTGATGTTGCTTAGGTCGTTGTTACCATCATTCAAGCAAGTTCGAGAACTCTTATCTATGGTAATAAATTCTTGAAATTGGAAGATGTTAAAGGAGTTTTGTATTCGAAAGAGTTGTTTGATAATAACCTTTCTAATGGCCATGACAATGAAGTATTAATGGTAATGCACTGTTTGATTCCACATAACTCTGAATGTATACCTTTCAACCATAAAGCTTCCTTCGTAGCTTCAGCAATAACCATATATTCGGCCTCTGTAGTGGAAATAGCAACAGTAGCCTGTAGACCAGCTTTCCAGCTCATGGCACAACCTCCAACTGTAAATATATAACCTGAAAGTGACCTCCTTCTGTCTAAATCACCAGCATAATCTGAATCAACATAGCCAACCAATCCATCTCCAAATTTACCAAAGCGTAAACAGGCACTAGAAGTACCACGAATATATCTGAAAATCCACTGAACAACTTTCCAATGTTCTTGACCAGGATTAGACATGTATCTACTAACAACGCTCATAGCATGAGATAAATCAGGGCGAGAGCAAACCATAGCATACATGAATGACCCAACAGCACTAGAGTATGGAACTTTGGACATATACTCAAAATCAACAACAGTTTCAGCACACTGTTTAGCAGACAGTTTAAAATGAGAAGCCAAAGGAGTACTCACAGGCTTTGCATTATTCATGTTGAAACGATGAAGGACCTTCTCAATGTAGCTCTTCTGGCGTAGATATAACAGTCCGGATTTTCGTTCCCTGAGTATTTCCATACCAAGGATTTTATTTACAGCACCAAGATCCTTCATATCAAACTCGCTTCTAAGTTGTGCCTTCAAAACAGCGATTTCTTTCATGCTCTTGGCAGCAATCAGTATATCATCAACATATAACAACAGGTATGTAGGGGATCCATTAATAAACTTAAGATAGACACAACTATCATACTGTGACCTCTGAAAGCCATTAGAAGTCATAAACGAATTAAACCTCTTGTACCACTGTCTTGGAGATTGTTTCAGACCATATAAAGACTTCTTCAAACTGCACACATAATCTTCTTTACCAGGAACAACGAACCCCTCAGGCTGGTCCATATAAATGTTCTCCTTCAAATCACCATGTAAGAAAGCAGTATTCACGTCTAACTGCTCAAGCTCATAATCATGCATAGCAACAAGATTGAGAAAGATACGAATTGAGCTTTTCTTGACAACAGTAGAATAAACATCAGTGTAATCAATTCCTGGAATCTGGCTGAAGCCTTTAGCAACTAACCTTGCTTTATAACGCGCAGGCTCATTTGGAGTCATACCTTCCTTTCTTTTGAGATCCATTTGCACTTAACTGCCCTTTTGTTAGGAGGCAGACAGACAACCTCCCAAGTGTCATTCTTCTCAAATGACTCCATCTCTTCATGCATAGCACTCATCCACTTTCCACTGCCCGCAGATGAAATGGCTTCAGAATAGTTCAATGGTTCCTGAGCACTGTCGACCTCTTTTGCAACACTCAAAGCAAAGGCAACATTACACTCTTCAATCAATCTTCGGGGGCGAACAATCTGTCTTCTTGTTTGGCCTTCAGCAAGGGACTCATGTGGAAACTGCAACAGCATTTGCAGAAAAAGAAGTACCTCGGAGTACATATAAGTTTGCACCCCTTAAGCCACCTTTCATGACTACAAGAGATCATTCGTTACCTTCAGAACATCATCTCCGAGAGAATATTTGTGCCCCTTTATATCCAGAGTGCTCAGAGAGATGAGATTCTTGGTCATGGAAGGAACATGTCGCACTTCTGTCAATGTGCGTACAACCCCATCAAACAGCTTGATCTGTACGATTCCCATGCCAACAACTGCACAGGCCGAATCATCTCCCATCCAAACAGTACCTACATTCTGCACAGGCTCATAAGTACTGAACAAAGCTTTGTTAGTGCAGAGATGATATGAGCAAGCAGAATCAAGTATCCATTTGGTATCATCAGTAGTACATCCAGCAAAAGCAATAAGAACGTCACCGCTATCAGAACTATTATCAGAGACAACAGAGGCATTTCCATCAGTTTTACCCTTGCCCGTGTTCCTTTTCTCCTTGTTCTACAATTTCCAACAATCCTCAATCGCATGGGATGTCTTCTTGCAGTATTTGCAAAACAAATGGCCTGATAGTCCCTTTGATTTTGAGCGGCCTTTCTGATTTCCTTTTCCTTTGCCACCTGAGAAGGACTTCTTTTGCTCAGTGCGGCCATGGACATTCAAAGCTTCTCCACTTGAACCACCAGCATCTTCTGAGTTAACCATCTGTCTCATCTTCTCTTTCGCCATCAAGGCTTCATGCACTTCGGCCATGGTTAGAGTGTCATGACTACATAGGATGGTGTCTCGAAAATTGCTAAACGATGGAGGAAGTGAATATAGAAGAAGAAGAGCCAAATCTTCATCATCAAATTTTACCTCCATAGACGTCAGATCGGCCATGATCTCCTTAAACACCGATATGTGCGTCAGAACGGAGTCTCCTTCCTGCAACTTGTGTGTGAACAACTTCATCTTAATGTGCATCTTGCTGGTTAGATCCTTAGACATACAAATCGATTCCAGCTTCAACCAGAGGGCAGCAGCGGATTTCTCCTTCAAACACTCTTGCAGCACATTATTCGAAAGTTGTACATGAATCATGGACAACGCCTTACGATCTTTTCTTGCTTCGTCTGGCGTCCATGCCTTTCGATCCTTATTTTCGAAACCCTTCAGAGCGTCGTCTAGGTCATACGATGCCAGCACTGCCCACATCTTCACTTGCCATAGCGAAAAACGTGTGTCGTGATCCTGCAGCGGAAGATCGTACTTCATCGTCGTCGTCATACGTGTGCCGGCAATAAACCCTAGCGCACGAATTAATAAAAAACCCGATCGCTCCGATACCACTTGTTATGAATCAAAGAGACGATTATGAATCAACACACAAAGAATTAACGTGGAAAAACCCCTATGAATTCAAAGGGGAAAAAAAACCATGGCACCGGCAGGCTGAGAATCCACTATCAAACTGGAGGAGAGTTCTTACAGATGTAGGAGACAGAAATTTAAAAACCCTACACTGCTTAAGATTACAAGGTGAACGTCTATATATATATATATAAGGTAGGAGAGAAAAATACTTGAACCCTAGGCTGGGTCACGATCCGGCCCAAACCATGGCAATGGGTCATTAGAATTTGGATCATGTATCAACATGTTTCATTATGATGCAAACTAGGGGCCTACTTGAATAATTTGATCTAATTTCCCTTTTAGCCAAGTTATCTCATTTGGATTTCCAGTTCTCTGTTTGTTGGCACTTGTCTATCTTTGCCCTTTTTCCAAGTTTCCAATTTCTCCACTTGTTTCGTTGCCCAACATGGATGTCTGAGTTGCATTATTTGCTATCATCCATCTCTGCTTCCCATTATCCCTTCATTAATGTTTAATCTTTATTGTCAGGTTAAGACATGTCATTCGCAGAGCTCATGAAAACATTGATAAAACTCTAAAGGCTGCAGAAGTTATATTGTCACAATACCAGGTAAGAATACTTGAAAGTGTAGTTGATTGTGCGTACCTTTTTTCTTATCCGTGAACTTAACTGGTTAACATAGAAATCTGCTGATTTTCTCATTCTGCACCATATTAACTTTTTCATAAGTCATATCTGTATGCTCCTACCTTTCCTGTAGGCTGTTTTCTTTTTTAATATCTTAGTTGATCTTTCTGTTTTTTCAATATGGTGTTCCTACCTTTCCTGTAGGCTGAAGCAAAAATTCTTAAAGAACCACACGAAGATATAGAGAGAGAGTTATCTTCAAGCAATTGAGTATAAGGAACAACATTCAGTTTTTCAGCAACAACAGAAAAAAGCCTTCGCAAGTTAGGAGTGGAGAAGCTCCAGACGAAGATCTAGAGAGTTATCTTCAAGCAACTGATTCAGTCTTTTTGCCTGTATCACCACCTTATCTATGCAGCTACTGTGATTTTCATATGGCCCTTTCAATGTGATACCAGGGATACCTGGTTCCCTGTTTTAGAAGAAAGCCTTCGCAAGTTACGAGTTTTTTTAGGTGGTAAGTTAGGAGAAATACTCTAGCTCCTCCCCATTATTCGAGAGCTTTTTTACACTCCGACTAATCTAGGGAGCCTGCACCGAGCCCAAAGGCTCCTATGGATTAGGCCTGACCAAGTGCTTTTGCTGGAGCTTGAACTCGAGACATCTTACTTCAAGAGTTCACTTAATTGACGTCAGACTAAACTGACTTAGTTAAAGATGATGTCCAAAAGATGCAGTGGGAAGTTTTAGAAGCTAAGATTGTGAATTTAATCTTCATAGTTTTTTTCAAGTGTAACATTGAGAACATATATTTTTTTCGAGTGTATGATTGTTGTAGTATGGAATAGGTATTTTTTTAGAGTGTAACATTGAAATTCAGATTCAGATTGAAATATTTTTTCGCGTGTATGATTGTTGTGGTATGTTTTTTTTATTCGAATATTACTGAAATGATGTTACTTGTGTTTGATTTGGGTAACACTTAGTTCAGGAGTGTTTATAGTATGAAGAGTATTTTAGTCATTTAACCGTTTAATCAGTGTAAATCCACTCCAACATAAACAAGCAAAATCCTAAATATATGTCAATTAAAATCAAACTTAAAAATTAGTGTACATAAATAAGGGTGCCTAAGCAGACAATCGGAACCCGGACGTGTTTGCGCGAAAATAACCGGAATTGATAAACCGATGATACGTCCGGGGGTTTGGTGGCTTCCCGTTCCGGCTGTTCTTTGGGGTCAAACGCAAACACACCTTTGCTTTTTACATTGTCTCTGTGTGTGGAGAGAGAGGCGGCTGGAAATCGGAGTCATCGTTTTGGTGGCTGATACACTTCCACAGAAACCTTATATGCTTTCACCTCTCTCAGACTCCTTATCCTTGCTGGTCCTTGAATTTGGTTTGATTAGGTTGTGATTGGTCACGTGCTCAATCGCCGTAAGTTCGCTCTGCCCTCTCATTAAGATTTGGATACCTGTATTTGCTTGCTTAGTTTCGTTTCATATTGTGTATGATGTTTCATATTGTGGTGGCTGCAGTTTTTGATGGGCATTCTGCTCTTTTCTTCTTCTTCAGGAATTAGTTGTTTCTCAACAGATGGCGTTGTAATCATTGCGCGGAAATTTTTTCCGATCATCTTCTGAGCTCTGCTGCGGCAGATTCTGTCTTTTGTGACAGATTATTAATTTTTTTTATTATTTAAAATCAGAGACTAAGAGATGGACTTAGTAGCTAGTTGCAAGGTAAAACTTTTTGGTTACACATCCTTGAAATTTTTTAGTTATTAGACTTCTATGATTTTATTGATAATCAGTGAGATCATCTATTCTGTTCTCCCCTGCCTTAGTTATTAATCATTTACCTTTATCTTGTTATGGTGAGTATTTTTCTTGCGCTAATCTAATTGTATTCGACCTTGTAAAATGCCGCACTTTTTGCAGGATAAGTTAACTTATTTTAGAATAAAGGAGCTTAAGGATGTTCTTACTCAGTTAGGCCTTTCGAAGCAGGGAAAGAAGCAGGTAATATATTTGTGCTAGTGAACTTCCTTTTTAAGGAACTTGTTGCGCAGTACATTCGATTAACCTCTTTCTAGTAATTCATTAGAGATGGTTGTACCATGCATAATTGCTCAGTTACTTCTAGTTTTGCTAATCAGAAACATTACCTTTCTTTTCCCTGATTTTATTTTTATATGATTAAAAAGATCTTTTTATGCGTCTAAGAGGATCCCAGGTGTTTTGAACTACTTTCTGTGATGTATCTCAGTACTTTAAGATTAGCTCAACATCTGAAATTGAAATTCTTTTGTCTGTCTAGCTTGTAAAACATTAAATTTGTTGTATTGCTTTATACTTTCATGCATTACTCATGGGTTGGTTTCAGATAATTAGCTCATAAAACATTTTCTCTGCTTTCTGACACAGGACCTTGTTGATCGTATATTGGCTATCCTTTCTGATGAACGAGGTACATGGCGATGCAATGTGAATTGTAAATGCTTTTTCAAATAAGGATATACCCATCTATCCATTTCATTGTCCTGCTAATCTTAAAAAATGGATTATCGTGGACTTTTTATATTCTCCATTATATGCTTCTCGCGTTTTTTTGTATTGATTGCATTTCTGAACATTTGGATCAATTTCAATGGTATTACATTCAACTAAGCTCATCACTTTCTTTCATTGGCCTTTTTCTCTATCCATTGATATTATGTTCACATGGATTTCTATGTTATTTTCTTGCGCTATTTCATCAAGCTCAAGTTCTTGTTTCCCAGGCACATTAATGTATACGTATCCCACACTCAATGCACAGCTTGCTTATAGAATACTTTACATTCTTGTATTACTCGACTTTGAAGTCATGCTCCCATTTGCAGCTCATAATTTTTTTTAATAAACGATTGAATGGCTTTGAAGGAGCATAAAAGTGGTCTATTTTCAGGGATAAGAGGTCCTGTAGAATCACTATTCTATTTACATTCTAGGGAATGGTTAGTGACGTATTGGTTACAGACCAGAAGTTCTAAAATTCTCATTTACATCTAGTCACCTGCATGTCTGGCATTATCCGCTAGCTAGATAGATCTGATGTAATCATTCACAATTTCAGGAATGTGGGCCAAGAAAAATACTGTTGGGAAAGAAAAAGTGGCAACGTTAGTTGATGACACTTACAGGTGTGGTTTCTGTTTAGTGAATGATCTTCTTCACTTAGAGTTCTTTTTTCTTCCACGATGTCTAATGCATTCTTCTGCCGGTTTTACTATCTAGCTATATTTCCAATCATCTTATGAATAATGTGCCTCAGATCATAGAGTCCAGTACCAAAATTATGTTGGATTTAATATGGGGTGGGTGTTGTGCCTGGAGTGAGGTTTGTTAATCGAATAACAAGGATGTCATTTTGGGGGTTGAGACGTTGATTTTTCATTTAAAGAGAACTAGAAAATGCCAAAATTGAAATGCGAGCAGATAGATGGAATTTGGAAGAATATGAAAGTTAAAAATGAGATGAATTTGTGAATATCGTGTAAATGATACAGGGAAACTGAAAATAGTGCAATAATCTGCATACTGTGTGCCTTGTTGAGATGACACTTACGCATTCTTTCAATTTTCAGAAAAATGCAGTTTTCTGGAACAGCTGAATTGCCTTCAAAATCTGAAGCTGTCTCTGATAGTACAAATGTCAAACTTAAAGAGGAAACTGAGGATTCTCATCCTATTGGAAAGATACGATGTCTATGTGGAAGTACATTGCCAACTGATTCAATGATCAAGGTAAATTATATTCTTTTTTTTATAAGTAGGTAAATCATATTCTGAACAGTGTATTGGTTTGCATGCGGAATCCATCATTACTCTTTGACTGTTATTTCAAATTTCAGGCGTAGATGTCTTTTTATGACTATTTTCCCCCAAAGAAAGTTATGTTATGAACAATTTGCATATGTGCAGTGCGAAGATTTGAGATGCAATGTTTGGCAGCATATAGCATGTGTGCTGATTTCTGAAAAGCCTATGGAAGGTGTCTTGCCTAATCCACCAGATATCTTTTACTGTGAAATATGCAGACTGGCTCGTGCTGATCCGTAAGTATCAATTTTGATACTCTATTTGTATGACCCTGTGGTAATTGAAGTATATACTCTGGTAGCTATTTTTGTTGTGTCTTTTCTATTCTGTGTGTTTTAGTGTCTTGTCTATATTTTATCTGATTCTATTATAATCACATCACGTTCTTTGTTTTTTTGTCCAGCAAATTTTGCTTTTGATATAAACCCACTTCTATAATCCTCTGTCCTTGTTTGACTAGCTGCCATGTTATTGAGCGAATCCTGATATTCTCAGGAAAAGGCAGATGCTATAGTTTGCAACTTGACTTCTATGTCATTTTCTAAGTTTTTGGAAGAAAACTTTTTGCTTGTTACCTATGTTAGTAAAATCCAATTAAAGGTATTAAACCATAGCAAATTACATTGTTAAAATTCTCGACAACAGTTCAGTAAGGAAGACTGCAGGAGCTTGCTTGTTTATTTTATGCGATCATTGATTATGTATCACGAAACAGAAATCATAGTTGCCTCTCGTGTAATGATTTGATCATATTTTGTTTTCTATGTGAAAGAATCTGAAAAACAGACGTTATGTGCTTGAATTTGAAATTCAGAAAGCCTTTTGGGTGCTGGATGTTAAATTCTTTTATTCTGAGTTTGCAGCTTCTGGGTGACAATTGCGCATCCTTTGTACCCTGTGAAGTTGAATATCTCGAATGCTCCTTCAGATGGGTATGTATCTTCAGGTTCCTTTTAATCTGTGCTCCTCAAAGAGACTTGATACGTTTCTTTGTTGGAAAGAGCTACTGTATCTTTTTATATACTTAAATTTTGAATTTACTAGTATGTATGTATTCTGTTTATTCCATACTGTCCTGCACTACCTCTTCGATGATTTTCAAATTGTGTTCACATTCATGTTGCCTTTACAGCTCGAATCCTAGTCAGAGCATTGAGAAAACATTTCAACTAACACGGGCAGACAGGGATCTTCTGTCAAAACAAGAAAATGATGTTCAGGTAGGTCAAGATCTCATGTTCTACAAGAAATTTTATGTTAGGTGTTATGCTGTTGATTAGGTTGATGATCATGGATGCGATATTGTAATTGAATAGGCATGGTGCATGCTTCTTAATGACAAGGTGGCATTTAGGATGCAATGGCTACAATATGCAGATCTACAGGTTAACGGTATTATTCCTGTGAGGTTGCTCATAAATTATGTCGAACATGCAGAGTTCACTTTCTTTTTCTTTTTTGGCTGTTTTTTTTTTTGGTAAATTATTTTCTTCTGACTTTAAATTGATGGAAGCAAACAGTTCAATTCAATATTCTTTAGGGGAACGATTAATTTGTTCTTTTCTTTAAAGTTCATATTTCTTTTACCATTTATCTTCCCTTTTCTGGAAAAATCATCCTACCATTTGACATTTCATGCTTAAAGCCTTCAATACTTTGCATCTTCTCATGATTGGTAGTCCACGCCATCATTTGTTTCGAAAGTGCTAGAAGAATGAATTCCTATTAAAACTGAATGGCTGTTCATTTTGTTTAGCTTTTCGCTGTTTTTAAGTGTAATATACTGATGCTCTTATCATTGTTCCTTCTACTCATTGTGATAAACTTTTGGGGGGTGACTGAAAGATCTTACCTTGCTGCTTCAACAGGTGTACCAGTAAGAGCAATAAATAGACCCGGATCGCAACTGCTGGGCGCAAATGGTCGAGATGATGGACCCATTGTGAGTTTCGTTCTTTCCGAGTTTGCATATTGTAAACAATTAAAATGACCTGTGAATGCTTTGGTGTCTCCTTTTGGTATATATTTGTATTGTAATCATTAGTTTTAACAGTTAGGAAAAACTTGCATGTGTGAATTAACAGTTAGCTACCTGTCTTACTATCTTTTTTCAATTGTTAATCAGACAGCTCTAACATAATTGTCGTGTTTTGCCACTTATGACATTCGCTATAGTTTGGTATGATTGTTCCTGTTAATGTTTTTGATTTGTCGTCCTCATTTTTTGTTAGATTACTCATTGCACTAGAGATGGAATTAACAAAATCTTCTTGGGAGGATGTGATGCTCGCATATTCTGCCTAGGAATTAGGATTGTCAAGAGACGTACTCTGCAGCAGGTAAATAATGTTGGAAATCTGTTATGATTTGTAACTTCCATTAGAATATTGAATGTTGATCCTTATTTGTTCAAGCAATAAAGGAAGGCGCTATTGGAAATTGCAAAGACTTCTTTTGGTGTTCACAGAGCTAATTTTAATTTTTTACAATCGTGCTCTGCATGTGCATGTTGCTTGACAACCTTGTTCTTTGTTTTTTCTAATTTCCTATTTATTTATTTCTGTGGGAACATCTTTTGGTGGTAGGGTGGGTATAAACTGGGTTTGCGTGGATGCGATTCTTCTTTGCAAAACATTGGAATTGGGTTGTCTCTTCCCTTCTATCCAATTATTTTTCTTGATCTAAGCAATAGCTTATAAAGTTGCAAAGTGCTCATAGTTAATTTTCCCGTAAGGAAAGTTCACGTTGGCTTCCATTATCTCACTATCGAGCCATAGCTTGAAAGGAGTTTGTGCAATCTTTTTGCAATTGCATGCTTCAGTGCTGATACTTACACGCTTTAGTTATTTAACAACCTTTTTTTACTAGGTTCTAAACATGATTCCAAAAGAGGGGGAGGGAGAGCACTTTCAGGATGCGCTTGCACGGGTTCGTAGATGTGTTGGTGGTGGAGCGGCCACAGAAAATGCTGATAGTGACAGTGATATTGAAGTTGTTGCTGATTGCATCCCCGTCAATCTTCGCTGTCCTGTGAGTAGTATCTACATTTCATTTTTTTACATTTGGGGTATGGATAACTTAAAGAATTTCTTTGGTATTAAATTACAATCTATTTGGTTTTCATTTCTATTAGAAGTGTCTACCGATCGAGTATGTACTTGTTGCAGGAATGAACATGCTACTTATGTTCATGATATGTAATTTCGATTTTGAATTCTGTGTTTGTGTTTTACCATAAGAGCAACATTTTTTTTTCCATTTTTGTATCGTTTTCTGCTTCTTGCAAAGTTAAGGTAAGGCCCTATCTTACAAGATTTATTTTTAGTCAAGATGCGGTTGAAATTTCTTAAGCCTCCCTTCCCTTGAACTTCATGCACACTGTCCACTGTCTTGAAGTTTTTGTTAAGTGAATCTTGCAGCTGCCGTTCTTTGGTTTCATGAATATATGTAACTTTTGCTTACTACATTTCTCGAATATTAAAAAATTCTGGGGAAGAAACCGTTATACCGGTGAGCATCATTCAGATAATGAAACTTGTATTGACAGATGCCTCTGGTGGCTTCTTTTCTTCAGTTTCAGAAGTGCATTTGCAGTACTGTTGGTATCAAAAGTATTTCTCGAACATTAGAAAATATATATATTTTTATTTTACCCATAGTGGCCAATGTCACAACTCTAAAGACTTGCTCAATTTTAGCTGCTACTGGATGTTGAGCACTGTATAACAATTACTATTTGACTATAATATGGTGATGATTCCCAGTCGCGTATTTTCCTTGTTTTCTTTGTTTCTTGTGTAGAGTTGTTTAATTTAATTTTATGTGTACTTCCATTCTTAGATGAGCGGATTAAGAATGAAGGTGGCTGGAAGATTCAAGGACTGTGCACACATGGGCTGCTTTGATCTTGAAGTCTTTGTGGAAATGAACCAAAGATCAAGAAAGGTGAGTAAATATGTAAATCTCCCTCCTTCCTGTAAATATACTTCCATGATTGAGTACTTTCTTGTTGAGAATGTGTTGTACTCGTTCTTAAGAAAGAGCATATTCATTGCATGGGCATTAACAATTGTATCTACTTGAATTCCCTTATTGAATTCTCACTGCCTTTTGTATATGCAGTGGCAATGCCCTATTTGTCTCAAGAACTATACTTTGGACAAAATTGTAGTGGATCCATATTTTAATAAAATCACCTCAAAGGTATGCTTTGCTTGTTCGTTATTTCGTATGGCTACTTACTTCGATGACCATGATGCATATAAAGCTTGGACTTTTTGCAGATGCAAAATTGTGCAGAGAATGTGACAGAGATTGAGGTCAAACCTGATGGGTCCTGGCGTGCTAAAGCAGAGGGTGGTGATCGTAAGGGCCTTGGGGAGCTGGGGCTATGGCATTTGCCTGATGGCTCCATCTCTTCGTCTATGACTGTTGACTCGAAACCACAAGTTGAACTTAAACCGATCAAACAGGAAGTCAGTTCGGGTAACCATGGTGGTCTTAGAATAGGAATGAGAAAAAATCAAAATGGTTTCTGGGAATTTAACAAACCGGATCCTATGCGGGGGATGTCTGCTGGTGCTAGTGCTAGTGCTAGATTTAATGAAAATTTTGAGAGTCAAGGTCATAATATAATTCCCATGAGCAGCAGTGCGACTGGAAGTGGCAGAGATTGTGACGATGGTAGTGTTAACCAGGATGCTGGGACTAGTCATGATTTTTCTACCATTAATGGTTCTGAATACGAGTCCATTCCCGTGAACATCGATACTGTAACACAGGGATTCAGTGATAGAGTTATGCCTGCACCAGCTGGGGATGCTGAAGTTATTATTCTCAGTGATTCTGAAGATGAAACTCACCCACCGCTCTACATGGGAGCTGCCTACAGGAACACTGGATCTGAAGGTGAAGCTGATCCAACACTGTTCACTGGAGCTGCTTTTAGGGACACCGGATCAGGTACTGTCGGGGTGCAATTTCCTGATGCACAGCATGGAATTCCTGATCCTTATTGTGAAAATCCTTCTCTTGGTGGTGGTGGAGGGTCATGCCTTGGTCTTTATGGTCCAAATGATGATGACTTTGGGATTAACTTGTGGTCGTTGCCTGCTGCCAGTCAGGGAGGTCCGGCCTTTCAGTTATTTGGTTCGGATGTGGATGTTGTGGATACCTTACACGAGATGCAGCATAACCCAGCCAACGGCGTCCCATCTATCAATGAATATACTTTAACTGAAGAAGATACCATGCGGCCTGCTACACTTGTCCCTGGCCCTGCCGATGAACGTGATATGGCCGATGGCTTACTAGATAGTCCTCTGGCTTTTAGCGGCAATGATCCTTCTCTGCAGATCTTTCTTCCCACGAGGCCTTCTGACGTGTCAACTTCCAAGTCGGATTTGCTAAACCAGCAAGAGGTTTCAAATGGTATTGGTAATGCGGATTGGATTTCTCTCAGGCTTGGTGATGGTATTGGTATGGGGCATGGCGGATCTGCAGATATGAGTGGTTTAAGGATAGGGCAACAAGCACAACCAAAGGATCTGGCCTTGGACCCAATAGCTGATAGTGGTATGATCTCTCTCTCTCTCTCAGTATGAGGCTAACTTCGGCATATGTCCCTTAACTGTGAGGTGCTTTACTTGCATTGTATAACATCAGAAATTTTCTGGTGCCGACTTTATGTACCGAATTCTAATCTTGTCCGTCTAATCAACACCGGACGGACAGGATTAGAATTCAGTACATAAGTCCGATACATAGGGTTGGCATTTGAAAATTTTCCTGTATAATAGTGCATCAACTTTTGAATTGTATGATCTTATTCTATAGCTGCCACCATGTGTCTTTACGCCCTTCCTCGTTTTCCTATCAGGATCTTTATTGCTTGGGACCAACAGCAGTCGATCTGGTAAGACGAGCAGGGAAAGATCAGAGAGTCCTAGTCCTTTTTCTTTTCCACGCCAACGACGTTCTGTTAGATCAAGGCTATATCTCTCTATTGATTCAGAGTCTGGGTAACCATTTAAGCGTATTTAAAATGTAGATTTCTCGTGTTAAAGGCTCCCTAGAGGTGGCACCATATGCATCTCTTATCAGAAGAAGCCACTTGAAGTTCCCCTGATTTTTGGAACTGCACACAGCTCTTGTTTCGAAATTTCTCCAATCCCGGATCAGTCGTTTGAAGAATGCTAGCTAACCAAGAAGAGGGCTGGCTTATCTATACAACTTTTCAGGCTGTTCCTGGAGGTCTGGTGTTAGGTACATTGTACATTTAGAATGCTAATGCATTATGGGAAGAAGGTAAAAATGATTAGAGATTTGTCTCTACCCAGAAGGGGAGGCGGGTTGAGGTGTGTGGACCTTTTTGCTCTTCATTTTAAACGAGAAGAAGTAGCCTTCTTTATGTACATCCCCCCATTACGAAACATTTTGATCATTTTAAAGGAGGAAGATAAATTTTTGTTGCAACCTGCCTGTCCCCTTTAAATATATGTGTGGAACCATTGCCCCTGCTTCTACTTGTCCCCTCTTCTACTTGTCCCCTCTTCTACTTGTCCCCTCTTCTCTCTCATGATGGGGTTGTTTCAGGGCCGTTTGCATGTCAATAATCAAGAAATATCTCTGCGGCTTAAGTTTGATTTTTGGTCGATTCTGGATTAATTGCTCGACCCTATTAAGTGTCTGTTTGCAAGTTCTTGCATCTTTTGGCTTTTCAATCGCAGAAGCCCCTTTTACACTGTTTGCGATTTTGGCTTTTGGCTTTTGGCTGTGGAAAAGTTCTCAAAAGCCCAAAAGCCAAAAGCTATCTTGGAGTAGCTTCTGGGAGGTTTAAGGCGGTGACAATTTTGTAGATATTTAAAAATTCACTTTTAAGATAATTTTG
>JAOYMZ010015289.1:0-19731 GCA_025802335.1 Pinguicula primuliflora
ATTATCATAAGATCCCACAAACTGTTTTAATGGAGTCTTCGAATGAACGAAGCCATCAAAATATGCATTTATCCCTTTGCTTATATGTGTAGATGACATCCTTGCCTAAAATATATCTTTCAGGCAAGCAGACACCCACAGTTCTCTCTCCATATACAACCCATCTAACCATGCATTATCTTCAAAATTAAATTTCTTATTGAATGCGTGTTAATCCGTTTGAAACTACTCAGTGCTGAGCGAATTGTATACAACCCTGCACATGCACCCACTCATCGACTCATATGCCTTATACCTACTAAATTTCTCAGGTATCGTCTTCATAATATGACAGATGCACCAACGATGTTGTGTCTCAAGATATACCTTTGCGATGGCATTTTTCATGGCCATACATTAATCTGTAATAATCGCCTTCAGAGCAGAACCCCACATACACGTCTTCCATGCCTCGAACAACCATGAAAATGATTCTATATCTTCATGAGAAATCAATCCACATCCTAACAAGATAGACTATCTATGTGATTCATACCTACAAATGGAGTGAATGTATACTAGGTATGTGGTGTCAAATATAATAACATCACTGAACTCTTTAGTTGCTGCTCTACTCCTTGCATCTTCCTAAAACACGTTCAGTAGCCTACCGTGATCATCAATCTCCATATCACAAAAAAAATCAGAATTGTCAATTTTCATCTTCTTGAAGTAATTTTGTATTGTCTGAGCATCTCCTTCAACAAGTTGTAAGCGGTGATGTCTATCCAAATAATTTCTGCAATCCTTTGAAGAAACCGAAAGTTTACCGGGGCCCCCAGCCTCAGTCTTAAGTGAATCAAAAGTCTTATTAAGTTTAATTTCGACTCTATCATTCAGTTCATGTCTTCTTTTAGTATGCTCATCAATGAATCTGTTGCACTTTAAATACTTAACCTTTGAAGGACTCTGATCATGATTATGATCTAAAACAACTCGGTTAAACTTCCACTTTCCTTTCGACTGAAGAACCATAGTAATCCATGTGGGGCAATCAATTTTTGTCTGAAGTCGTGGTTTGACCGGGTTACTTGTTCTCAACCTCACCTTTCCACCACGACAACATGCGAGAGTCATAAACTTAAACTCACCATTTTTCCATTTATCGTTGATCTCTTAAAGATCGAAAACCTTCTTGTTTTGCAAATTTATAGTAAAAATTAGAAGCTTCATCTAACGAATCAATTAACATTCCCTCTTTTGGCACCTCAAGTCTTCCTGTTCCTCCACTTAACTCTTCAGGTGACAAAATTATAGGATTGATCGAACAATTTCCCGTATTATTTGGCTTTGGAGAACTAGAATTCATTTTCGAAGCAAAATATAAATCTAGAAAAAAATGAAATGCAACACGATTATAAATTCATAACAGAGTGAATCCAAAGTCATCAAAGAAATTGAAGGTAACAACAATATCAATATCTTGGCTTCTGATAATGCCTAATAAATAAACAAAAGCAATACATGATGGCCTCATGAGAAAGCCAAACAGAATGGCATTCATGGAATCTCATATGATGACCCACTCATTCATGGGATTCATAATGTAAGAGATAAAAAAAATGGAGCGGTGAGGATTCAGGACACCCACCCATTTTTTTCAAATCAAACCTCGAGTATTTCGCCTATCAAAACAATAAATCATTGCTTGAACTGCATATGCGATGATTATACACTGGTCAAATAGGGAAGAATCAGAACCAGAATCCTCTGATTGATCATGTTATACAGAATGATACGCCTGCAGTATACCCTTTAGCTAACATAAACGAATGAAATTGGTGGCTCTACAAAAAATAATTAGAAACCCGGAATGAAATGCCTAAACCAAGAATCGAACACAACAAAATAAAATTGGAAGCCAAATCAAGTAAATAATCCAATGAGAGTATCTAACCAGCGAGTGGAAGATCAGATAGAGAATCTGGTGGTTGCTCCTTCTTCAAATGCTATGAAGAAGAGACTCTACAATGCCCAAGTCCTTAAGCAAAAAATGAAATCCAAATGGTAAAAGAAGAAGAGAGTTTTTTTATTAGTTGGGATTTATTTTTTACTTTTATAAGTGAGAAACGTTTGTCACTTATAAAAGTGGGAAAATGTTTTTTGGTACTAGGTAATTAAACATCACGGTCCCACCGGATTACTTGCTTGAACATTGTGCTCAAGTGTCGCTTTCCAATGTTTATTAGATTTGTATTCTGTTCATCGCTCAGTCCTGATATGAGTACCTTATTTTCCATCAACAATGACAGCGTGAATCTTACATATCCGCACTTCTTCATTTTATCTTTGATTTCATGGACATCTCCATCTTTGAGTTCAACCACTAATGCATCTTTGAGCCAATGCTTATCTTCATCGCTTGTTGAGTACTGCATTGTTTTCTTTTGGGACTACTTCTCCTTTTTGATTCACCACGGCTGCATATGATGTTCCTGGCCGCATAACAGCCACCATGGCCATTTTATTGCTGCATTCTGCTTGATCTAGTGCTGGTGCGCTGGTTATTGCCTCATTGTGTGGCCTAGCCTCAACTGTCTTTTTCACTTGGTTTGCTTGCTTACCTTGATATTTTGCCACATTTACTTGAAATGTATACCTTGCTAACGGTCTACCATTGATTGCAATAGCCAATTTTTCCGCATCATGAGTGATACTGGAGCGAGCAAAGTCGAACTTTTTGCCATTCATCCCCAGTTTGGTAGCTATGAATACGTCATAAAGATGGTCATATTCCCTGAAGATTTTTGCCAACCTTGTTGCATCCCAACTTGGCGGGAAGTTTGTAAAGTACAGAGATAACAGCCTAGACCTCATGTTTTAGATTTTGTCATGGCGCTGTCATCCCTGCCACTTCGCCAACTGCTGAGTTTGTGATCGGGATGGGGCGAGACATTGAATGGAAAGTTTATTTCGAGTTACCTGTAGCCACTCACCATCTCTAGTCCCATCCCCCTCAGCTGACTAGCCTCCTTCCAGGTTGATTTGCATTTCTCCGACTTCTTGCTGGTTCACGACCTCCTTCCCCTGCCTCTGCTGGATCTCTACCATCCCGGAGAGAGAATTTTTGATGTTTTTTTAAAGTCAAGAATGTGTGATATTCACTAAGTCAAGAATGTGTGAATAGCATATCTCATTACGTCACTTATTAGGGTATTAAGTATTTATACAAAAGAAGGAAAATGACTATTTTATCCTTCCACATACAACCACTCACATTCAAGATGTGCGAATGATATCAATAAATCCATCTCGTTACAAAATCTAGTTAAATCAATTGAGCTAAGTACTTTAATACTTGATCTATCGTGGCAGACATACCTGAGCTCCAACAATATGTTGGAATATTGTCTCACACAGATTTCTGAAAGACTTATAAACCAAAGAAAATGTGGTACTACAATCCAATCACCTTGGGATCAAAGTTTTAATGAGAGTAACCCGTATCTTCCTTATAACATAGCCCATATGTGAACCTAGGCACACGTGATCCGAGCCTTGGAATGAGGTTTATTTTCTATCATAGTATTAGATGGAGCGATCTTGGCCCGTGATTGGTTCTTGGAGAAATTCGGCAGAAATTGGACCCATGGGAGTTTAGCCCAAATTAGCATTATTTCTGGGGGTCTCGATGAGTATTTACTAAGTCCTTATAATTGTTTTCGGGAATGTCCTGAGTATTGGCCCCATAATATGAAGTGGCCCAATTGGGCATTGTCTGTGTGTTAGCCCAAGTCTTAGCAGTGTTTACCTGGTTGAACTTGAGGTGCAGTGTTGGAATACTGTCCCACATGGATTTCAGTAAGAGTTATAAACAAACTTATAAAACAATGTGGTGCTACAATTGATAAGCTGAATTCATATCGTATTTTACACCTCTTTAGCTTATTATTTTCTATCATATTATGCTTTAAACATTTCATTTATACCTGATTTAGTGCACAATTGTGTTGAAACAGGATTGACAGGCCGAAACCAGGATTTGGTGTAATTCTGCACAATTATCAACAACTTATCGGCCAAATTGATCAAGAGCTGGTGCTGTTATTTTCTAGCAAGGATTTGGATTCATCTGGCGAGTTTCCTAAGTCATTTATGTCTAGCGAGGCTGCAACAAGTCTTTGGAGTTGATGTTCTTATTTTCTGGTGAGTGAACAGTTTAAAATCTGGTCTGTACATCCCAGAATTCCGAGCTGCACATCACAAGTATGGCTACATATATTCAACATTATAGTCCAAAGGCTTTGTGCAATATTTGGTTCGTGCAATACATGTATACTACTCAGACTTGGAGCCAAAGAAAAAGTGGGGATCGCAATTTCTCCAAATCGGGAAAAGATCAGCAACACCTTCAAAAGGTATTTTGCTAATTCTGGCAAAGAAAGAGAAAAGGCATCCTTAAATTTCCTATGTGCACAACTTTTGGATAAGGACAAGGATAAGGCTGTAACTTCACAGACAGACAGTCCACGAGCTCAGCTACAAGTTCATTGAAGATCACACAAGCAACCAAAGACACCAGGCTGCATTTTGGAAGGATTCAAGCCAAACCAGTACAGGACTGGTGCAGTGACTGATCAACCCCTATATGGCTTCATATCTTACAAACGGCTGGAAGGATGAATCTGAAATTGCACGGGAATGAAGCCCTAAAATAGAGGAATGACTTTTACTCAGCAACAAGACACTTTGGATGCCGCCAGGAGCACAAGAAGGCGAAAATACCAGCAACTAGTTTCAGCTGAATCTGTGAAGAGGAAGACCATGGATCTGAGCTGATGCTGCACTTTTCTATTTGTTTTGGCTCATGCCTCGAGCATGAGCTAATTTTTTAGACTTAGGGCTCGGTTGAGCCGAGCCTAAATAATGTTTAATCGCTTTTAATGAAGTTTTAGTTCAGTTTTTGCTGCGTTTAATTCTGTTTCATGCTATCCTTAATGTTTGAATGATTCGGCCGTATTGTTTGGGCACATTTAGGTGATTTATGTTTACTACGACCATATAGAGTCATAAATTCTACGAAAGCATGTTACATACTGCTGTCCTTGGGGCATTACCCCTAACTTGCACTACCACATATAAGAACAGGACCATTGATGTTCTCCAATTGGCCGTCCTTGGGGTATTACCCCTAACCTGTCTTTAAGTTGGATGAAATAATCCATACCTGGTAAAAGAGGATGGATTATGTTGGGTTATGTGGGTTTTAAATAAAGCAAAATAGTAGTTAAAATGGATTTAAAACATAAACAGTGTTTAGGTGAGGCAACAGACTGAAGCCCTGAGTTATCTCTCCATTTCGTATCATATCCCCCTGTGCATTGTGAATATGGATTAGTTGTCTCATAACAATTAATCTACACTTCCTTAACTTTCTGTAGAATTTTAGTTTGCATTAATCTAATTTTTAGATAAAAAGTTATGCACTCCGAAACTTTAGGTTACTTTGATAGCTACTGATATATGTTGCATGAGATGAGTCCCTTCTTGTGGATCTGACCCTTGCTTCACTGTATTGTATTATAACTTGACCATGTGCACTTACATGAATCTGTAATCATGAACCAGCGACCTTATTTACATGATAAGACTATTACGTAGACGTAGTTTTGGGGTGATTCATCTCTATATGATAGTTAGCACTGAATGTAAATAACCTATATTTTCTTATTATTGGATTCAAATTACCAATCAAAAAAATAGTATGGTACATATATCGTATGGTTGAGAAACTGATGGATCAAGATAAGATGCAGTTTGCATGGATGGCGGGTTGGGTGATTGCTATTTCGAGGATGTGTCCAACCTACATACAAAAGAGCTCTTAACTAAGATATTCTTTTTATGAGCTTCACTAATAACATAAGTCTTGCTTGCTAAGCTTTGACATTTTTTACATGAATCAAGCAAAGGGTCGGGGATAACAAGATCAGCTTAACCAAGTAAGCTTTGACATTTTTTACATGAATCAAGAAAAGGTCAGTTGGAAGTGCCTCCAGGTTTCATCGTTCCCGGCAATCATATATTCTGGCCGGTAGTTTATTCTCGTCATGTGCTTCTCTGGTATGGACACTGAAGCCACCGACAATCCATTCCGTATCAGAAGTTTTGAAAAGAAATGTTGTAGAGAAGGAAGAAATACATGTGGAGAATTGCACCATCCGTAACAATGCGCCGCCACTAAATCTTGGGGAAGATGACCAACTGAGGGTTTTCAATATGGAGGAGAAATTACATGAATATCCTCCTTTGTATTTTATGAAGGAGGTTGAGTGACATGGTAAGTGATATGGATCGATATTTGGAGATGGATAATAATTTGGCCCTTGAGCATGCTCGATATTGTGGGAAAAATAATTAAGACCATATTTCCTATGTGAATATAGTGAAAAATGGTACAGAAAAAATCATTCTTGGATATTTGATTGTGACGCGACTGCCACCATCACGCATGATGCTTCTGATATTATTGCACTACAGAGACTCGAGAAGAAAGTAGTTCAGACGGCAAATGGCGCTTTTGCCCCTGTTAAAGGAGCTAGTGTTATTGAAATCTCTCCTTCCATGACATTGTCCAATTGTTTATATGTGTCCTCACTCTCTTATAAGTTGTTATCCATAAGTCATGTTACAAAGGAGCTTAATTGTGTAGTGATGATGTATCCATCTTGCTGTGTCTTACAGGATATCCGTTCGAAGAGAATAATTGGGCGTGACACTGAGAGGAATAGCTTATACTATGTTGACAAAGTGGACTCGATACCGGGAAGGACACTCTTGACTCATGGATCAACCCAATCCAAAAGTTGGTTATGACACCGACGTCTTGGTCACCCTTCTCACCAATATCTTCGCCGGTTATTTCCTCAATCTTCTAGTACTCATTTTAACTGTGAAACCTGTATTTTAGCTAAGAGTCATAGACATTCATTTCCTCTTTCAAATACTCATGTCCCTCATATTTTTTCTTGGTACACTCTGATGTTTGGGGTCCTTCACCGTCAGTCGGGGATAGGGATTTCGATATTTTCTTCTATTTATTGATGATTATTTTAGAATGACTTGGGTGTACTTTCTTCGTCACAAATCTGAAATTTTTGAGAAATTTTCTCAATTTTATCGTCAATTGAGAAAATGCAAAATTTTTGCTCTGAAAATCTATATCTATAGCCACATATCTTGTCAATCGACTTCCTACTCAGTTTTTAGAGTTTCGAACACCTATACAGGTTTTATCTGAGCATTCTCAAGTTCCCCCACCCTTAAATATAACTCCAAGAGGTTTTGGTTGCTCTGTGTATGTTCATGTTCCAAAGGTGAATCAATCTAAGTTTGATCTCTGTGCATAGAAATGTGTCTTTGTGAGGTATGGGAAGTCACAAAAGGGGTATAGGTGCTATAATCCAGTTACCCATCAGATGTTTGTCACTATGGACTGTGACTTTATTGAAAGTGAGTATTTCTATCTTACACCTACCCAATCAAGGAGTCAGGGGAAGACAGGTGACACTAGTGACATCCTTGATTGGTTGAGCCCTTCCTCCAACGAATTGCCACATTCTCCGACAGTGCCTCACGTCCCTTTGCCTCCACCAACCTCTTTCCTTCCATCCACATCATCTCATGTGCCTCACGCAAAAGTACTACCTGAGCCAGATCATGAGTCAGGTAGATCGCCCGCTTCGGAACATAAGGGTGATATGATACAGTCAGAACTAGTAGTGCAACCGCGAGGATCTTCTTCGGTGGATACTCTGGTAAGTACACTATCACCTGAGCTTGTTGATTCTTTGAATATTGTGGATTCTCACCATGATGTAGGATCTCGGTCACTTGTGACTCCTATTCGTATTCTTCCAGAAAGATCTACTCGGGGCATTCCCCAGAAGAAGTTTACACCTGATCATGATCCAAAGACTAAGAGATACGCGATCGCTGATGTTGTTAGGGGGAGTATGTCTGCTTCAGCTCGTGCATTTTCTACTGCTGTTTATAGCGAGGAAATTCCTTGTAATGAGAAAGAAGCCTTGCAGATTCCAGAGTGGAAAGAAGCTATGGAAATAGAGATGAGTGCTCTGAAGAAGAATGAAACATGGGAGATATGTGACTTGCCTCCAAAAAAGAAGCTTGTGGATTGTAGATGGGTCTTTACAATCAAAAGAAAAGCAGATGGCACAGTTGAAAGAGTCAAAGCTCGTCTGGTGGCGAAAGGGTATACTCAGACCAGTGTTCGGGAAAATGTTAGGCGGATGCTGGGCGGCCAGGGCCCGTTTAGCACCTAAACGACCTATTCGCCCGTCTAAGCAGGTTTTTAAGCAGGCTAAGAGGTAATTCAGGCAAAGAGGAGGGCAACATACTAGCGCTTAGGCAGCGCCTAAGCGGGCTAGATGACCTACTTCTCGAACAGAGACTCAGACATATGGAGTTGACTACTTAGAGACTCTCTCCGATGGCCAAACTGGATACTATTCGGGTCTTATGCTCATTAGTTGCGAATTTGGATTGACATTTTCACCAATTTGATGTGAAGAATGCATTTTTTCACGGCAACCTATTTGAGGAGGTATATATGGCACCACCACTTGGTTTCTCATCTGGTTTTCAGCCCCACGAGGTATGCAGATTGAAGAAAGCATTGTATGGATTGAAACAGTCACCTAGAGCCTAGTTTGGAAAGTTCATTGTATGTATGAAGAAATCTGACCCGACCCATTATTCGAGTCTCGGTGCCATTGAAGAGATAGCCCAGCCCATTAATCGGGTCTGGGGCTGCCCGACCCACATCTCGTGAGTCATCAGGCTTTGAATGAATCGAGCCCACATCTTGTGGGTCTTGTGTGTGTGGGTGCGCGTGTGGGGATTAATTTGGTAGGAATGTGGGTTATCCTC
This sequence comes from Pinguicula primuliflora, assembly GCA_025802335.1. NCBI lineage: Eukaryota > Viridiplantae > Streptophyta > Magnoliopsida > Lamiales > Lentibulariaceae > Pinguicula > Pinguicula primuliflora. Next base: position 8,929 of record JAOYMZ010015289.1, read on the forward strand.
ATAAAAACCTTAAGCCCAAGGTGATTTGATTTTAACCCACATTCTTATTTAAATCTCATTATTCTTACTTTCACAATCGGTGTGGGACAGTTTCAACACTCTCCCTCAAGTCCGACTAGGCAAGCCCTGTCGGACATGAACACCCGCACCATATAAATACAGGATCGTTCCTGCTCTGATACCATATTTGAAAAATGGCCCAGCCTCAATCCTGGCTCGGGCCTCGTGTGCGCAGGTGCGCGTGTGTGGGCTAATATAATTAGGAAGGTAGGCAACCCTCATTAAAACCATAAGCTTATGGTGATTGATTGTAGCCTACAATCCTATTTATATTAGTGAATTAGACTTGTTACAATCGGTATGAGACAAATTACCAACAGGTTACTCTGTTTCTCACTATTTTGTTCTTGTCTGATGCAATAGCATAGAGTAGGCCATATCTTGTCGCCAAATAATGTCCTCCTAACCAGTTATCTTGCCAAAATCTCATTGCATCACATTTACCAAGCTATCTCTCATATATGGTGTAAAACCAATCTTAGATAGTACTTCCTTCACCAAATCCTGTGGCGAAGACTTTTTTTTGCCTATGTACACATTTTGCAACTGTCGTGTTTCAAGTTCCATCCCCCCATATCATTCTTTCATAATTTCATAGCCAATTGCTGTAAGAGGGCTTTCTGACCCCACGTGCCAAGGAGGGTAATATTGAATTTTTCAGATTTCGTATACTTACCCCCTGTTTTTCTTGAGTAATTATATATGACATTCCAATTTTCACACACACTCCACACTTCTATCTCACATGGGTGTGGGGTCCACACACACCACTAGTGCGTATGGGCCTCACACCATGTGAGAGAGGAGTGTGGAGTGTGTGTGGAGTGTGTGTGGAGTGTGGAGTGTGATATAACATTTTTTCTTTTTTTTTGGGGCATAAACTCTCTTCCAATTAACCCATGCAATTTTTCACTTGCTCGTGTTCTTTTCCCCAACAAAAATCTCCCTTGGAGTTGCTACATTTTCTGTAGTATTCATTTGGACGCTTTGTACAGGGAAGATAGTAGGATTTTATAGTGGACGACACAACTCTTATCAAAACTATCTTGCCTCCAAAGGATACCAATCTTCCAAGCCTTTCTTCCATCGGGTCTAATATAGGCTTCGAGAAGCAAATCTTGGTGGATTTATGCCCACTTGAAATCATTGAAAGGTAACTCATCACCCATACAATTCAACACCTCTGCTTGCTTATAAATTTCAGCCACCGCACCATTGATAGTATAGAGTTTACACTTGGCAAAACTTTTTGTCCCAAGCAACTTTCAAAAAGTCTCAAAATTCGCTCAAAAGTTATCATGAAGTCTTCAATAGATCCACTTCCAAAACATCAAGGTATGGCCAACAAACTGCTGGAGGGTCACTTCATGCATGATTTTGTCGTTGTGGTTTTGATTGTTATGTTAATAAACTGTACCAATAAAGTGTCTATACATATCTTTGCCCAATTTTAAAACCAAATTGCAGTACCACAATATATTTATTTAATGCATTTTTAGGATAAAAGTTAGGTATAGAAGCTAATATTAATAGTTGACAATGGGTCGGGTCAGTAGGGGTAACGACTACCCCAAACCTGACCCGACAATCACAAACCTGATCCTGTGGGTTCGTGGTTGGATCTTTCTCTTCAAAAAATTAAAAAATAGTAAAACTGATAAAAAAAATTTGTCACCTAATGTCACTATCATAAATGAGTATAATTAAATAAGTCAAATTAACATAATAAATTTAAAAATTACCACATAAACTAATCTAATGTTAGGTCATAAAACTTACTAAGACATCTCAAATACAAAGTTAAACATTACAAAAAATGTCATTAAATTAAAATTTGAATCAACTAATGAATAAATAAATTCAATAACACTAAACACACACGAAAAAAATCGAGATTCACGTATGTGAAAGCACTACAATTAAATAAATAAACTATCAAAGATTACCAACAGTATCAACAATGTAGTAATATAAATAAATTCAATAGTTCAAAATATGAATAATAATGCAAAACATGAATAAAAATACTCAAAAATGAATGGATATTTCTATAAAACAAGATGATATTTCTATAAAACAAGTTGAATAAATTGAGAAAAATATCAAAAAAAATATTGAAAAGAGTTTGTATTTTATTGATTTTGAGAGATTTGAAATTTTAAAAATACCCAAACAAATTACTTGTTTGACAAGATAATATGATTGGTAATGGGTGACAATTGACAAAAGATGATTGATGATTGTTAATCAATGACAAGAAGATGTGTTTGTGGCTGTGCAAGTTAGGTTATCGGATGTGATCATGGGAGAAGAATAAAAAACCTAAATAAACTAAGATATAATTGAATAAAATATATATAATTTGACGCGGGTTGGGTCGGGTCAACGTCCTGGACAACAAACCCAGACCCGGACCCGTAGTCGGAGAAATTTTGCCAACCCTAAATATTACCCTTTTTTGCCCCGAAAGGAATTTATTGATAATAGTATTAAAAGGTTACATAGGCTTACAATTGTCTTAAACTTAAAAAATAAGAAAAAGGCTTCAACCGAAAAAATCTAGTAACGTTCTACCCATTAATGAACCTAAAAAAAGAAACCAACGAAAAAACCTAGATTCAGATTATACGTGAGTACCTTCTACCCCATCCGAACCACTAAGTGAAGAGAGTAAATTGTCTTGCCTCCCTAAAACTTTTTCCGGCAAACCTCCGGGATAAGATGGAAATCTGGAAAATGAAAGAGAGCAGCACTCAACTTGTCTCTTTTTACAATTAAGTGCGTGCATGTCTACCCTTCAATGTACCCCCAACCCACATAAAAGTATAGCCCTGATATAAGAATGATGAGCAAAACACAATCTTTTAACGGACTTGGATTGATGACCTAGTTTCCATGTTTTCCTTGCTGGTAGTTCTTTATTTCCTGTGCCTTCCATGTCATACTCCACCAATGTGCAAGAGAAATCTTTGAAACTTCCTGACGTTATTTGCCATTGTCCTGATGTTGTCTTGATCTCCTTGAGTTTGCTATCAATAGAAGTGACTTCCTCAGCATCCCCCAACTCATAGATGTCGTTGTGATCAGTTTGCCCACCTCAGCAGAACATCTTTCTCGACAGCTATAATGACCTTTCTCCTTGCGTCTGGTACTTGCAACAAAGTAGGTAAAGAGAAATTGTTCCTTAAACAGTTACCTATTACCTGATCGCCACTTAGTTGAGTCCTGTTATAAGTCCTCCTTCCTCTTGTTCCTGGTGTTGATAATCAGCAAGCCAACTACAGTAGCAACCAGTCGAACAGCTGCACTATCCTGGGTTGTCTACCGCCAGAGCGTGATATGTAATAAGTGCAAAGCTTGTCGCTCTCTTGGGCATGTGGAATAGGCCAGGTTTGCGCCCCGCAGAACCTCCTGAATGAGTGAAACTGTTGCTCTAATCACAGTGGATGGAGAAACTGTAATCTCCTCAAACCTGCAATTACATCTGCATTTCCAAATTTCCCAACAGATAACCTGAGGGATTAGTTTAAACAACAATGTGAAGACTTTTCCTCCTTTTAATTTTCGTCAGATCCTAAACCGATCAGAGAGACCTAAACAATGAGAACGGATGTTCAAGTTTTGCTGGAAGTAGTCCCACACCTCTTCTGCTAGCTGACTAGCCGAAAAGAGATGTGAAACAGATTCGGTTCGAGGGTGAGTTGAACAGCATCAACATCTTGAGGATAAAGGAACTCCGTTTTTTTGAATATTTACATCAACGGGTACAATGTTATGGAAAATCCGCCAAGTATGGAAACTGATTTTGCCAGGAATATTGATATCCCATAGCCACTTGAACTTATTTTGAGGAAGAACCCTTTGTCTGATCAAGGACCATACTGCACTGCTAGAAAATAGCCCATTCGCGGCTCCTTCCCATAACTAGAGGTCTCTCCCTTGCACTATTTTGGCTTCTAAGATCTGATCCCTAATTTGAGCATGAGATGGTAGAATGGAGGTAATTTCATCTAAATTTCTGGAGGTGTTTGCTATCAAATCCTGTACTAAGAGATTGGAGTCTTTCCCCACTAGAAAATGACCTAATGGTGCCCCACTGTACGACTTATCCCACCAAACACTAATCAAACCATCCCCTACAATCCACTTAGTATTTGCTATCATAATATCTCGCACTATGTGCAATCTAGACCAGACATGGGAAGATTGAGAAACCAGGGCTACTTTCGCAGCAACCACTCTTGAGCAATACTTATCTTTCATAAACACTGCCCAGAGTGACCCTTGTTCCCTGAACTTCCACCATAACTTCATACTAAAGGTAATGATGCAGTCCCTCGATTTTCTAATCCCTAGACCACCTTCTTCAGTTGGAAGGCAGCTTCTAGACCAACACATCCAATGTAGTTTTTTCTTACCATCCTCCCAACCCTACAGAAAATCAGCCATTAGTCTTTCTAAGAAATTAAGCACATATGCACTTGGTTGCAAAACCATTAAGATATAAACTAGCAGACTTGAAAGGACATGCTTGATCAAGATAATTTTGCCCCCTTTGGATAGATATTTAGATTTCCAGCCTTCTAGTCTATTTTGAACCTTAGTGATCAGGGGATTAAAAGATCTACTGTTTTCCTACCATGATAAAGTGGACATTCGAGCTAGGTCACTGGGAGCTCACTTGTTGTAAGTCCTGTTAGTTTTTAATAATATTAACCCTATTGTCTAGAGTTTTGGTTGTGAGGATGAAGCTACTATTCCTCACATTAATCATTTGGCCAGAGCAAGCTTCATATGCTTTAAGAACCCTAAGGACAGCTATCAAACCAGTCATAGAACCTCTTGTGAAGTTTAGAACATCATCTGCAAAAGCAAGATGAGATAGACTTTGACAAGCTCGAGAAACCATATAGGAAGTGAATGGAGATTGAATTACTAAGTGGTTGAGATTCCTACTTAAGACTTCTGCAACTATGATGAATAGGGATGGAGAGATACGATCACCCTGCCGTAGGCCTCGTGTGGATTTAAAATAACCATGCACTTGGCCTTTAATAACCACTGAGAACCAGCAAGATGATACTATTTTCCAAATCATATCAATGAAGACCTCCCCAAACCCAAAGGAACGCAACACTTTGATTAGGAAGTCCCACAAAATTCTATCGAAGGCCTTAGCCATATCTAGTTTAAGTGTAAGGTTGTGACCTACTTGTTTCTTGTCTAGGAGATGAAGCATTTCTTGGGTCAGAAGAATGTTATCTAAAATGGACCTACCCTTTACAAAACTACTTTGCTGAGGAGATATGATATGAGGAAGTATTGGAGCAAGTCTCAAAGAAAGTAGTTTGGTTATTATCTTACCAAGAAAGTTACATAAACTAATAGGCCTAAAATCTGAACAACTCTTCGGGTTATCTACCTTGGGTATAACACTAATAAGGGTGCTAGCTACAATACCTGTCAACTCTTTCCTAGCAAAGAAGGAGAGGATAGCAGCAAGCAAATCCTCCTTAATTTTATCCCAACAATGTTTGTAGAAGTGACCTGTGTACCAATCTGGGCCCGACGCACTATCACTATCTAAGGAGAAGGTTACCATTTTAACTTCATCTAAATCTGGCCACTTAATTAATGAGTCATTCATATCTTCGGATACTAGTATAGGGATTTTGGTTAGCATACAGGGATCATCTTGAATCATTGTAGCAGATAGTTGGGAAAAATGTTGAATTAGGACTGCAGGAACATCTTTACTATCTACCCGAATTCCTGCCTAGTTTTTAAGAGAAGATGTATAGATTTTTAGTCTTTGTATTTTAACTGTTCTGTGGAAGAAAGAGGTGTTTTTGTCACCTACTTTCCACCACTTAATTCGTGATTTCAACTTCCAAAATATTTCTTCCGCTAGTAAAGATTGCTTAAGAGAGGCTTGAGCTTTCATTAAAGCTATACTATATGTTTCTAGGTTAGTACGATCAAAGATGGTTTCTAATTGCATGAGGTTATCCTCTGCATTTTTAACATTCTGATAAGTTATCCTCTGCGTCACATTTCCATAAGTGTGTTTATTCCATTCCCTTAACTCTTTTTGGAGTCTTTTAAGCTTATAGGTGAAGATTAAGATTGGAGAAAGAGGAAATGTGGGAGAACACCAACTAGATTCCACCAAGGGACTGAAACTTGGGTGCAATTTCCAGAACTCTTGGAATTGAAACCTAGTGGGCACTCTGGGCTCAGGATTATTCACCTCTATGAGGAGGGGCGAATGATCAGAGCATAATCTAATTGAGATGTGTTACTGTTACACTAGGAGCATTTAAAAGCCATGATTCTGAAACTAAGCGGTCTAATCTTTTTAGAATTTTTTGTGGTCCTAGTCGATTATTACTCCAAGTAAATCTTTCATCCCTGAAATCAAGATCTGTGAGTTTACAATCTACTAGTGTGTCAATAAAATCAAAAACCTTCCCCAAATTAATTGGTCTCCCACCAGATTTCTCTTGTTGGGAAGTTACCACATTGAAATCTCCGCCGAGCAAGAGTGGAAGAGGAGAGTTGGAGAAAAGACTACATAAATCATGCCAGAGAGGAACACGCTCCAGGCGTGTGCACTTAGCATACACTCCGCCTATTAAGCATGTGTGATTAGAAATTTTATTAGTGGCCAGAACTACTAATAGCTGACTGGAGTCAAAGTGGTGGAGCAGGAGATATGTTCCTTATGGAAGAACCATAATGTATTAGCTTGATTCGCAACACTACCATTAAACCTGGTCTTTCAAGCAATACTAGGCATTCGGCTTACATTAATTTTAGGTTCACTAAGCATCAAAAAATCTATTTTGTGTAGCCTAATATGCATTTTATGTCTAGCTAAGGAGGTAGGATTGCCTATTCCCCTAATATTCCAATAAAGAGCATTACTCCTTTCTTCTTTGGTTTCTTAGGTTTTTTGGATTGAGCACTATTACCCTTAATGATCTTATTCTTGTTTTCCTTTAATAAGCTGAGTTTGTTTCTAAGTAGCTTGTCTTGTTTGAATTATGGGTGGAGGCACTGGTGTGTCCTCCTCATCTGAAGAAGATGAATCTCCGTCAGATTGGGGCCAAAAACCAGTTCTCCTCTTGGATGTCCTATTTATCTTTACTTCATACTCCTCATCTAATTCACGAATGAGGGAGTGGACTGACTGTCTTGCATTGGAGGCGAGCATAAGAGACGAATTTGGAGTATCTAGGATCTCTAATTGGAAGGATTGGGAGGTGGATCCAACCACTGAGCTATAAGAGACCCATGACCTAGGTTGGGATACAGGAGAGGCAAGCTCCTGTGAATCACTAAGAACCACTGTTGTTTGCTAGACAGAAGAGTTATAGCTGACTAGAGCTAGATTAGGACTAGTTGTGAGATCATGAGCCAAAGTATCAATCTCCAGCGTAGGGGCAGTCATAACATTCCAGAGGGAATATGGGGTGGGGAAACAGATAAAGATTCATGTAGTACAGCTTCATTAACTAGATCAACTTGTGTAGCAGTCATATGTATAGAAGTAGAAGCATGAGAGTCCATATTCAGAGTATTAAAATCAACTTGCATGACAATAACTGAACAAGTAGATACATGCGATGTTTTAACTACTTCATGTTCGGGGGTATTCAAAGTATCAGCAGGTTTGTTCAGAGTATCATCTATTACCTGATTATTCGAATATACTTCACAGCCATCAAAATCTAGAAGAGCAAATGAGTTTTTGTTATCTAATTGAAACCCAGCTTTAGCCAAAACATGTTTCTTTCTACTATCACTGCATTTAACTTTCACACTTGTAAAGACTTGATTTTGATTGCAGTCTGGTGAGTTAATTAAACTAACAGGCACCGTAAAGCTGGAATTACCATGTATCCTAACTTCAGAACCTTCTAAGTTAAGGTTACTGCTATAACAAGGATCCACCGAAGCATATACCACAAAAGCATTTACTGCAGAAGTACTAACCACAGAAGTATTTGCCACAGAGCAATTTACCACAGGTGAGTAACCTAAACTAACATCACAGTCAGTTATTTTCTTGGCATGTGAGATAGTAGGATCACTAGATTGAATAGTTAACCCATTTGCATCTTTTTGGCTGTTATTAGAACCTAAATGACCTATTTCCTTCGATACTATAGCTGAAATAGGATTGAAGAAATCTATTATGCGAATGAGTTTAGGAGACTTACCTGGCATTCCCTGCTTTGTGGACATTATTGGGACATCGATCTTTGGCTGAAGATTTGAGCTGATCAGCTGATAAGGCACCATTCTGGAATAATCTAGCAAGTTTATGCTTCCTTGTGAGATATGTTCCTTGTCACCCGAAGTAGCTGGAATTTCTTCATTACTTGGCACAGGGCTACAGAAGCCAATATTTCCTGTGCAGATTTTGTTCGAGGAGCAGTCTCCTCCTGTCTCCCCTCAGCAGTAGAGTTTGTAGCATCCAACTCATGGATTGCAGATTGTAAATTTGGTTCCCCAGTAGTGCCACTGCTGGAAGCCGATGCATCTTTTCCTTGAGCTCTAAGAACAGGACGATACTCCATAATTGCTTCTCTTTTCCATTCTTTGCAGCATGGGCCTTCGTGCCCTTCACATTCTCTCCAACACGCTTTGGGTTCTGTTTGGCAGCAACGGCTAACATAGGATATAAAATCATACATTCCTGGATGGGATGTCCTATCTTCAAACAATGAGTGTAGTATGAGGGTACTTATTCATATTGAATTTTTTGCCAACAGCTATGGGACTCCTTCTCAATCCATACCCTAGGTGGAAGGGGCTTGAGTAAATCTACTTCCACACATAACCTAGCTTTGCATGGTTTTCTCCTTATGCTCGTAGAATGGTCCAACAAGACAAGCTGAGCAAAAGGAACAACAATACTATCCAGACAATCCAATTGGGCCAGTTCCGTGGGAAGCTTTGGCAACACAATCCATATATGAACAATATGAGTTTCAACATTACTCCTAAAGCATGGAGTCCATTTCATTATTGTCATATTAAACCTGTTTAGATTCCAAGATTCACGCAACCACGTACAATTACGATCCTCAATACAACTGAATCGTAGAAGAAGATGCTTGTTGTTAACAAGCCCAACAGTAAAATGTGCTTTCAGCCCTATTTCAGAGATTGCTTTGCGGATATCGGCCATAGTTGGGTAGTTGTGTGTGAACTTACCGATGAGATCATTGTCAAAGGGAGCATCAATTTTCTCGGCCACCTCTGTCGGAAAGGACACAGCTGGCTCCCCATTATACAACCACGGGTTTTGCCGTGGAACAACAAACTTATCTGCCTTGGGATGATTTTGTAGAGCATTCATAGAAAGCTTTGCAGGCGGAGCCTCCGCCGCCGTCAGAACTGAGGTACCAGCCTCCAGAGGGGACTGGTGACGTGCAATGTTCTCTAGCAGAAGGGCTAGGGTTGCCTGCGGGTTCGAATCAGTGTTGTTAGCCGTCGGGGGAGCCCTCCCGTTGGCCATAGACCGATTCAGGGCGGAAAAGCCGTAATGGCTCGAAAATTAGGATACTTATTCAAAATGTGCATGTAAAAGTTCACACCGTGTAGGTGAGAGAGGGCAGAGAAAAATTGGCAAATTTTTACGTAAGCCACACAAACTCGCGTATTTTTTGAATTTGCCACAGTCCGGGCTTGGCAACACCGGACGTCATTAATACACCTAACTACGCGTATTAACGTCGCCCGGACTTGGTAAGGCCGGGCATTTTTTTGGCGCCAATTCGCAAAAATCTCGGCCTTGCGAAGGCCGGGATAATTGATTTTGGCGCCAAAATAATAGATCTCGTTCTTCACAAGAACGGGATCTTTCCTATTTATATCAAGCCCATTTCTACCTTCCAATACCACAAACAAAAGCAATAGCAAAATACAGAAGCAATATTTAATCTGGATATGTATTTAAGGTCAATGTGTTGTTTTTTTAAACTTAACATAATACATAAAACAAAATAAATAAATGTCAATGTGTTGTTTAATTTACATCATCAAAGTAATGTTGCCATTGAGGTTCTTGAGAGCTAGTGCCGGCGTCAGTCTGCTGAGTGCCCACGAGGTTCCAATCATACTGGTGTGCAGGAGTAGGCACAACGGGTCCTTCCACCCTATCTCCCATAACTACTAATACCTGGTTCAGAGCCTCTCTCATCTGATGCACTGTAGGAAAGGCTGCTGATTGAACCTCGCGAAGCCGGTTAAGCTGTAAATATTAATGACCCAATATTAATATATATTAATCGAGTAATATAAATTCATATTACGCAACTAAATAACTAATCTTACCATTAACGCCAAAAAAGGTTGCAAATCAGACGGCACTCCCCTCTGAGGTCGTGGCAATAGAGGGCAATAGAATGGTCGGCGATGTCGCAGCAACCATGGTCCATATGCATCGGCCCATCTGCCCGGCACGCCAGCAAGAGGTGGATCCCCACTAACGCGGAGAGCCCTATCTGCCCAGTACCGACGGTATCCGTGCAATAGAGCGTCTCGACCACCTCTTGGACCGGACCCGTGGGCAAGCGACTCTCGATCCCTCGCGACAACATCTGGAACCTCCTGCACATAACCGAACTGGTGGCGGACACGGCGGGCGTGCACGAACTCAACATGATCCAACCAAAAGATCGGTCCGTCGTAGTCCCACAACCACCGGTCCTGATCGGGAACCTCCGACAT
>JAOYMZ010015300.1:0-19731 GCA_025802335.1 Pinguicula primuliflora
GACATCAACCACCGTATGATAGAAGAACACATACTGGGCCCAATAGCTGCCTGTCGCGAACGCTTCGTTCAGAATATGGGAAGAATGGAAGATGATGCCGATCAATATTGTGGTTCGTCTGTCTCGTCTAACGATACGCCACCACGGTCACCAAATTAATTGTATTTAGGTTGCTTGTGGATATCAAATAGGAAGAATCTAGTATATAGAATGTTGATGATAATTTAATCTCGACTATTCGGGTTAAGAACGAATGTGCTACTGGATTGCGAACGAATGTGCTGCCGGATTCTAAACGAATGCACTGTCGGGTTCCGAACGAATGTGCTGCCGGGTTCCGAACGAATGTGCTGTCAGGTTCCAAACGAATATGCTGTCGGGTTCCGAACGAATGTACTGTCGGGTTCCGAACGAATGTACTGTCGGGTTCCGAACGAATGTGCTGCCGGGTTCCGAACGAATGGATTGTTTTTGTTTTTTGATAGGTACAATGGATTGTTTTGATTTTTGAAATGAAAGTCTTGACTCCGCCATTCGCGGTAACATCAATCGCCGTATGATGAACGTTAAAGTGAAACGTATCATAAAAATATGTATGGTCGTGCTTGTGAAAAATACGTATGGTCGCGCTTGTATCGAATGACGCCCATAAAAAGGGGTGCATATGAAAACAAAAATGATAAGACACATATAGGAGTAGACCGGAAGGCAGAAAGATACTTTGAAAGCCAATAGAGTCATTTCATTTAAAAGGTGTAAAAACATATGATTGCGCAATTCACGATACAAATAGAATTTGAAAAATACGAATGATCGCCTTTTATCGACTGGCGCCAGCTAGGGGCGAGTATGAAGATGAAGAGACACAAAGGACAAGAACAGGCCGGAAGGCGAAAAGACGCTTTTGAGGGTAATAGAGTAATTGTATTCTATTTTTTATTTTTGTTTTTGTTTTTTAATTGCATTTGAAAATACTGGATTTAGTTCACAGCAACCCCGTAACACATACGTGTGAGCGAGTATCCTATCCGAGCTGAGAGAACCTCGACTACAGTCCCGTAATACATACGTGTAAGCGAGTATCCTATCCAAAGGTAGAGAATCTTGACTACAACCCCATAACACATACATAATTGCATTTTATACGTAATGAGAGAATCTCGACTGCGGTGATAAGAACGAATGCACTATCCGAGGTGTGTGTGAGAGGAGCGAGTACTGAGTATCGTGGCTGTTTATATTCATCTTTGCTACTGTTGGGTGTTTCAACAGACTTCATTTCTTCATTCTCATCATCGATGTGAATGATATCAATACAATTTGAGCCTTTCCACACTCCAGAGCTGCAGCGAGAAATTAGGGCCCGATATCAGGCGCAGGTTCTAATCCATGGAGCCCCGAACACATACAATCCCTCTCACAGAATGCATCTTTCCTATCAAATTTTTAATTAGGGGCAGCTCACTTTATCCTGGAAGACACACCACACCATTTCACTGGTAAGCAAACTGTTTGGGGGAGGAGGATATAATTGGTAGAAGGTTTTTTTTGTAGATAATTGGTAGATGACTGCTGGTTTATCTTCCGGAATAAAGATAACTGCACATAATAATATGGTATGCCTTATTCTGGCGGTGACGAAATTGGAGAAGGAAGCGGCATCGTTGACAATCATGTATTACGATACGACTTACGAATGAGGAGTAGGTATTATTGGTTATTTGGCAACAACGTATCTATTTATAGAACAAGATCTTGAATGATCATAATTATTCCAAATGTTCTCCAATCACAACAGAATCTCGAAACTCGCTCTGTTTATGGAAAGACGCGCAGTCTATAAAAAGACTACACGCGCAGTCTATGAAAAGGCTACACGCTCAGTGTTTTATTTTATTTTTTTGGATAAGTATTAAAATAATAAGTATTTGAAATGTTAGTTTAGGGATTTGTGTTTTAGGATAAGGGCCCGACTGAGATATCTGGGTTAACCACGAAAGTATCGTGATTTCGTCGACTGATGAATTATTTCCGACTTTGCTATTCGGGTATTTAATTATGGCTAAAATATATATTAAAAAAAAGAAGCTCTAATTACTCTATTTGACAAACTAAGAGAGTATAAATAGACAAATATGCGTGTGAATACATTATTTTTTATTGGGTGCTATAACTGCTAATGCACTTGTGGGATTCAAGACAATATTTTCAAGTAGATTAGAAACAAAGAGACTTCATTACATAACTCGTAAGAGCTACTTATCTTGGATGTGAATCAATCATACATTGTTCATCTCATGGTTTATATAGGTGTTAAATAAAATTTAAACTGTGTAAAAGTGATGAATTATATACCACAATTATGAGTCCATACGTTACTTAAACAAAATTAAGATTATGTTTAGTGTTATTTTTAGGGTCCAACTGCATTATCCCGATTTATCACGTATAGTTGCAGGCCTGTCGATTACTTTGTCTGTTTAATAGTTTATGGCCCGACTGAGGTAATCGAAATTACCACGTATAGTCAAGCTCGTACCGTCAGAAGTGGATAGAACCATGGATTAGAGGATAATTGAAGCACGAATGACTCTTCCGGGATAACAACGACTGGTCGCGGTCTTGTCGATTGCTTTGTTTGTTAGGGCCCGACTGTATTATCCGAATTTACCATGTATGTTGTGCTTAATACAGTATAATTAGAGCATTAAGGTCTCTTCTGGGATAATCACGATGGATCGAAGTGCTGTCGATCGCTTTGTTTATTTAATAGTTGGAGCACGAATGTTTCATCACCACGATGGGTCGCGGTCGTGTTGATTACTTTATTTGTTTCTTTGTTTAGTGCCCGACTAAAGTAACCGGGATTACCACGTATAGTCGAGCTCGTACCGTCAGACATGGATAAAACCATGGATTACAGGATAATTGGAGTACGAATGACTCTTCTGAGATAACAACGACAGGTCGCGGTCTTGTCGATCGCTTGACACTTTATTTGTTTAATAGTTTAGGACCTGACTGCATTATCGGGGCTTACCACGTATGTTGTGCTTAATACAGTATGGTTAAGAGCACGAAGGTCTCTTTCAGAATAACCACGATGGATCGTGGTCCTGTCGATCACTTTGTTTATTTAATAGTTTAGGGCCTGACTCGGGATTACCACATATAGTTGAGCTCGTACCGTCAGACGTGGATTGAACCATGAATTGCATTATATTTGGAGCACGAATGTTCTGGGATATCCACGATTGTCCGAGGTCAGGAGGGTTGTTCTTATTTATTATGAAATGCTTATTACCCAACGGCGTATTCGGGTCTGCCACGTATAGTCGTGCTCTTCCCATCCGACGTGAATAGAACAGTCAACAATGGATTATGTACTTCCACGTAGGTTCCCGCTTTACTCGTAGGCCGTGTTAAATCCGACATATTAGAAGTATTGAATTACATTATAGAACATGATTACGCTAATGAATAGATTATTATTAAGCAATGAATACAACTGAATTCACAACTACATGGATGAAATGAATAAAACTGAATCCTTATTCTCAAATCTCAACTAAATGTTCAGCAAATGAAAAATTGGAAAGGGTACGATACCAACTGTAGGCTGCTGCCCTCACTCCTGTCATCAACTTGTTGTTTCGTTTTTCTTATCAACACGTCCCATGCTACATGTCTTTGCATAATGTCCGAGGACACCGCATTTCTGGCAGCAATTCTTTCGCTTCATTCTTGATTCGCCTTCCGCTGTAGAATGCGGAGAAATTAGTCTTCCTCTCTTCTTGCCATGTACCTTTAGGGGAGAAAAAAGTGTATTTATCGGAATGACATGGAGATGTATGCCATGACATGCTTCCTCATCATGCACCCTTTCGTAGTCCGGCACCGGCGAGTTAAGACTGTGTGATCCCGTGTTGGATTCATTTACTGCTACAAACGCATCAACACAAGGTGACTTGGTCTGAATGTTTATCACGACTTCTGTCTCGTTGACGTTGAGCTTACGTGTAACCAGTTCATTAGCATTGGTCACATGCGTTGCCACATCGAATGTCGTGGACTCATGTCTCGGCATAACCATGGATCCAGCCTGCGTGCCATCTTAGTTCATGATCTCAGGCGCGCATTCTGCTACTTCCTCGGGACACAAAACAACTTCCAAGGTGTGTCTCGTTGAATCCTCGTTCTCACGTTGGCTTAAAAATCCCACAACATCGCCGTCATCATGCAGGAAAATGGTAGACTCTGCATGGTTGAACTTCCTTTTGGGATTATACTGCAAAACAAAATCTATTTATCTCTACAAAGACCATACCTGGTGTAAATGAGATCTAATAAAGATGCAAACGATAAGTTCCCCTCGATTTGAACAGTTCTCAAACTACAGTTGATGCCTGTTCCAAAAGCTCTGGAAGATCCTTTACTTCATCAAGATTTACAATCTTATAAAATAAAGTCAGTTTCATCTGCAAATAATAGATAATCGGGTTACTCGACCAAGCACGGTAATCACGACTACATGGTGTCGGGTGATCAAACACAGGCCGTGGTCTGTATTCTTGACCACAAACCGACTGAATTAAGCCAGCGAATAAACGTTCGGATAACGGAATTTAAATTCTCACATCAAAATGCATGACCCATACCGAAAACTAAATAATCATATCCATAAGTCAGCTAGAATTCAAAATCAAAAGCACCTTAAAAAATGGAACACAAATTAGATCAAGGAGTCGGGTTACTCGACCAAGCACGGTAATCACGACTACAATGTGTCAGGTGACCGAATGTCGGCCGCGGCATATATTCTTGACCACAAATCGACTGAATTAACCCAGAGAATAACGTTCGGATCACGGAATTGAAATTCTCACACCAAAATGCATGACCCATACCAAGAACTAAATAATCGTGTCCATAAATCAGCTAGAATTCAAAATCAAACGCACCTTCAAAAATGGAACACATATTAGATCTGCCCAATTCACGTTGCGCTTGTTGATGCTCTCGGTCTCTCTATCTCTATTTGAATGTGTTTCCGGAAAAATTGAGCTAAAATGGGGAAGAATAGAAGAAAATATTTTATATTTTCCGACGACCGAAAAACCGTAACGGTGGTTGGGAATGGCGGGAATGGGTATAATTACATTAGTTGGCAGTTTAGTATCGGTGTTTATTATGCTAAACTTAAATATATTCGATTTTTGACTTATTTTTAAATATATGGGTTAAATTTGCAATTCTTTTCTTTAAAAGGTTACTTTTCAAAAACAGATTTCTCATAAGGGTACATTTACGACTCGCCCAAATTTCGATGGTCAAATAAAAACCATAAATGTAGATAATGTATATAATTATGTATAACCAATATAATGTGTACATGTATCATTATAATTGTGACTACACATATTTTATTAGTGAATTATTACAACTATACACATTCTATTGGTTGTGTATAATAATGTACACAAAAATTATGTACACATATTATTTCCCAAACAATAATCTATATTAATCAATTATACAATTTGAGACGTTAAACGACAGCACACACGTCTCACAACAAGAAAAAGAAACTTCGTTTTGATGGCCAAGTCATTTCCTGTTAGACGAATGACAGGTTGACAAATGTCTTTTTTTCCCGACATTCGTTTTTTAGAATTTACCTCATTTGACATACTGCAATTTGTTTTTTTGCCCTTTATACCATTACTTTATAATTTTTTTATATCCTTTAGATTCCCTCTCCTCTTCTTCTCATATCTGAATTTATCCGGCGAACGGGTCATTATTTGCCAAAACGGAAGTTGCCATAATTACCAGTGGCATCGTGCGCTTTCATATGACATGCGACTTCATATAATTTCGATGAATTTATAATTTAATTATTTTTCTTTTTTCTAAAATAATTCCCCGGTCACGCGCGAGCCGCATTTTCGATAAGTGTTTTTGTGCATGTCATGGCCTTAGGACACGGGCATATACTAGTTAACAAAAGAAAGAAGTAAACAACACCAAACCCCTGAACAAAAGGACTCTCCCAAATGATGACATGACATTTATTGCTCCTATGTGTGCCCTTATGCCATTGGCCCTCTTTTTTTTTATTTGTCTGTTTTTATTATAAAGTTTTATTATTTTAATATTCTTGTGGTACATCTCTCATACTTATATATAATCGAATTTAGTCAACGTATCGCTCATCATTCGTCGAAATGAAAGTCACCAAAATTATCAGCACGTCAAGCATTTTCGTATGACAAGCGACTTCATATACTTTCGACGTATTTATAATTTAAATAATTTTCTTTTCTTAATAATTCAGACTAAAATAGTAAAATTTCACGTGCGATGCGTGCGGTCATGCGCGAGCCGCGCGAGGAGTATTTTCCATAAGATTTTTATGATGATCGTGACTTTAAGACACGAGTGATATGCTAGTACTAAGTAACAATTAATAATTATACAACCCATTTTTATAAATGAAAACACACTTCATTTAAATTAGAATGTTCTTTTATTATTTTGTTGGTTTTATTATTAAATAAGAATTTTTAATAAAAATAATATTATTAATATTTTAAAGATAGGTTTTATCAAATTTTAGGATTATATATTTTCGGAAATTTTACGCTGCAGGAACTTACCTGTCAATTAAATGAATTTGTATGCCGAATAGAAATTCGGGTCGTCAGATTCCTCATTAAATGCAAAAACCCATGGGTTTGACCCGATCCAGGCGGCGACTCAATCCATAGCTCCTAAAAAATGCGATCGAAATGATTTCTTTCACGATTTCTTTGCTCAAAACGATTTTTCGTCCTTTCCTTCAGTTCACTTCCTTCACGATTTATCTTTGCTCAAAACGATTATACTCAAAACATCAACTGTATCCAAGCAACAAAACCATTGCAACCAAAGAACATCAGTAAACTATTTTTTCATCGCATACAGCTGTATCAAAACATCAAACTGTAAACTGATAGCACCAACCAAAAATCATCATCCAAACAGCAAATTGATAGCAGCAACCAAAAATCATCATCCAAACAGCAAACAGCAAACAGCAAAACAAATGCGACCAAAAACCATTGCAACACATAAATTGTATAACATCAGCAAATTGCTTTTACAACACAAAAACCAACAGTAAACGGATCCAAACAGCAGCATCAAAACAAAGCATCTAAGCGGCACCACAACCGGAATCCAAGCAGTCCAAACACGTCCTCAACTACAAGAGGGAAAATCATCATCCTCACACTCCAGCCTAATAGTTGTCGAAATCCTACAACAAACACAAACATAAATAATCCTTAGCATAAATATTGCACAACAAAAAATGAAAGTTTAGCTATTATGTACTTACGGAAATTTTGGACATTTTCTTCTGTCGTGTCCCTTCAATCCACAACTATGATATTTTCGAGGTTTTTTAGGGACTTCTCAAACCCACTCTTGAACTTTTTACTACTGCCTTTTACTTTTGCTTTATGTGGCTTTTCAAAGGTTGAAAAGTTATTTCTGTTTGGGTGTCACTCACAACTTTTGGTGTTGTTGGAGTAAGAAGAAATTGTTGTTCAACGAAATCAAATGCATCTTCAAGAATTTTGGTTCTTGAATCATTCATAAAGGCAGCGTCAATTATCCTAGAAACACGCTGGAGCAAGCAATACTTTTTGGTTAATATGGAAGAACTGTCAACCACAGAGCCATCTAAATCATGTTTAACTCTCCCCATTTTTGACGACTTCATCCACCTGTGCATCATAAACTGATGAGGCAACTCATAAATGTTGAATTTGAACAAATAAGCCAACATATGCCTACAAGGAATTCCCTCATTCTCAAACTTGTCATAACTACATGTGATTTGTTGCGTTACTTTTTCAACTTTTACTTCTCGTCCTCTACTCACTGGCTGCTGAACATGTGTGACTGTATATTG
The DNA here is from genome assembly GCA_025802335.1 of Pinguicula primuliflora. NCBI lineage: Eukaryota > Viridiplantae > Streptophyta > Magnoliopsida > Lamiales > Lentibulariaceae > Pinguicula > Pinguicula primuliflora. The sequence goes on from JAOYMZ010015300.1 coordinate 7,961, forward strand.
GAAAGTATTATCATCTTCATTTTTGGGTTCAACTCTATAGCGAAGACACTTGAAAACCTTATCCTAAAATACGAAGAATATGACCCGTGTATGCAAATCCCTCATAGCTTCCTCAATGAGAAGTGGTGTCTTCAACAAAGGTTTTTCATACAAATCCACTTGATCCAACATCTGCTCATTCTCTCTCTATTTCTCATATCCCCTCTTAAATCAGTTTATGAGGTGTCATAGTGAATTTCTGCGAGACACATACTTCTTGAAGAAAGAATGTGTGCTATCGGCTGTTTGGCTACTTGTCATACCGACAGAAAATATGTATCGTGTGTATGACGGGACCCATTGAGCTTGGATCTTATACAGGGAATGCAATCACTCATTGTCTGTTAAACCATGTTGTTCCACCACATGAATCCGTTGCACCTCAAATTCTTCTAGCATCTCAGAGTTCCGTATGCAGTGATTGAGAGCTGGCTCTGATTCTTTGTATGCTGTTGGATCAAGCTTTTCAGAAAACTTCAAGAGAATATGACATATACAGTACCGTCAAAAAAACTAAATAAAAAATGTCACATTACTAAAACACATGATATATTAGTGATTATTGACTATTAACTACTTGCGGCATGTATCAAGAAGTACTGTCGTAAATGCTTTGGCCATTGCTGCATCATGATCGGTGATGGTCATCTTTGGTGGACCTGCGAGCATCACTACCAACCATTCCTTAAAAAGCAACTCAAATGATTCAGCTTTCTCATCACTTAAGAATGCACAACCGAATATTGTGCTTTGGCGGTGGTGATTAACTCCAATGATTGGAGCAAAGATCAATGAGTATCTATTGGTGTTGAATGTCATGTCAAACACAACAACATCACCAAAATACTGATATGCCTGTCGCCAAGATGCAGTTGCCCAAAAATAATGTATGAACTACCGTCTTCATCCTGCTTAATTGGAAACCTGAATTCAGAATTCTTTCCAACCTGCTCTTCAAAATACTCTTTCAACATTTCTGCATCTTGCCCTTCCAACATATTCTGGTCATCCCTAAACCAAACCAAACCAAACATACCAGTAAATCTCGCCCTTAGGCAGAGTCTGGGAGGGTAGGATGTACGCAACCATACCCTCACCCCTCAACAAGATGAGAAGATTATTTCTGTAGAGACTGTTGAAGTGTTTGTCCCACAACGATTGGAAAATACTTGTTGGACTAGTTTAAATATGAATTGTGGGGAGAATCTATCACCTTAATATCATGATTTTAATGATGACACTCACATTCTTAATATTTACCCCCACGTGCACCCACACATGAGACCTGTATTTACGGGCTCAATTTACTTCAAGGCCCGGTGACCTGATTATGGGTCGGGTAGCCCGCGACCAGTACTTATGGGCCAGGTCAAATTTCTAGTTGGTATCGGAGCCTAAGTTGAGGCTAGAATGTTTCCATTGTGCTTATACGGTATGCGTGTTCAAGTCTGACAGGGCTTGCCTAGTCAGACTTGAGGGAGAATGTTGAAGTGTTTGTCTCACAACGATTGGAAAACACTTGCTGGGCTAGTTTAAATATGAATTGTGGGGAGAATCTATCACCTTGATATCATGATTTTAATGATGACACTCACATTCCTAATATTTACCGCCACGTGCACCCACACACGATACCCGTATTTACGGGCTCAATTTACTCCAAGGCCTGGTGACCCGATTATGGGCCGAGTAGCCCGAGTCAGATTTCTAGTGAGACCTCCAGCTCAATACAGGAATTCCAGTCATCCCTCCTTGTATTATAAAAATCTCACAGCGGGAATCCCAAATTTTGCGTTCCACCTGCATCTAACACTAAAACACTCATTTGTTGATATATGAGAATGTTTGACAGTTGAAGCTCATCTGCTAAACTCTTTTTGACTTTTGTTATCTTTCGGTGAGACCTTAACAAATGAGCCTTACTCGGTGTTGTAGGAAAGTAACAATAAGTATCGTCAAACAAGATAACAACATAATGTGGCCGATCACGAACCCAATTAACTACCAATCTAGCACAAAATTTTTCTCGTTTTAACTCCCAGCAACATTGTCTACTTTGCACTGGTTGTTCTTGTTTCACAAAATTTTTCTCGTATTAACTCCCAGCAACATTGTCTACTTTGCACTGGTTGTTCTTGTTTCACTCCTTCTTTGTTACAGACAAATTTTCTTCAAGTAATAACACCAACCTTTTTCTTGCTATCCTAAATGCACATACTAAACCAACCATCTTTAGAAAAAGTGTTGTAAAATAGGAATGCATCTTCTATGTTGTTAAATGTTTGCCCAATTTTCAGTATTAATGCATGCCGTACTTGAGGCATATATGATTGTAGAAGATTGGGTTACCGTCGACTGGTGCTTCGAACCCATTCACATTTTCACTTATGCATACACAACAAGTACATGTTCTAGGTTTATCAGCCCCAAAATACCTAAAACAATCTCTCAGGAATAAAATCAAACACCTTCAATGCGCAATAATAGAAGCATCTATTACGAAAGTTTGAGAATCGAAAATGTGAGGAAAGAAGTGTGGCTCGAATCTGCACAAAGCAAGTAAATTGTCAGTAGATTTCAAACAATCTAACTATATTCAATGAGAAGTATGCATGCAAAATAAAAACTCCTAAATCAACAAATCCTGTAAGCCGAGGCAAGATCTATCAAAGATCAGTGAGGTGATCACGAAATAGGCCCCAAACACAAGCCGTCAGTTAAGAAATCTTGGAAGAATGCCTTCCAACAACTCAAAACTGCAAAGCAATCGGTTTGAAACAACGAGCGAGGAGCAAGAAGTCCAGATCTGGACTGAGATTCAGCAAGGAGCTGAAGAATTGAGACAATTTCTCGACAAGAACGAGAGTATAGCTAGGGTTCGAGAGAGAGATTTCAAGAGAAACGAATCGTGCAGCCGAGAAAGAGAGTGATATAGTAGGTTATGAAACGAAAGAACCCTCAGTAATGGTTTTATATATCATGGGCCAGAAACTAAGTAATCAGGTAAGTAGCCAGATGGGCCAGTAGTAAAAAGAATAGGTGACTGGTAATTTGTCCGTGAGAGGGAAATTGGCCCAGTAACCAGAATTAATAGGTAAGTCCAGTAACCAGAGACTCAAGTTATGAATTCAGCCCAATAATAATTCAGCCCAGAAAATAACTCGCAAGCTCGCACGATGAAGTAATGAACCAGAAAACCCGAGGATTGAGGTCAAATAGGCAGAGTTTTGAGTAAATGAATTTCAACCTCCAAGTTATGAAAACATAATCCGGTAGAAAATTCGAAAAGTCATTATTAAGCCTGGGGACTTAGACTTGGCATGATTTCACATCATTCGGCTTATATGTGTTTGAGGGTGTGCATGGGTGATTAAACAAGTAAAACATAATAAGGGTTAGAGAATTATAATAGATCGTGTCCCAAAATCCCAACAATCTCCACCTTTTAGGGTACATGACCCAAAAAACAAGCACACAAGTAGACGCAGGAAAATTAGAACAGAATAGCAACAAAACTGGAAATAGATTTTTTTTTTCAAAAACTAGTACACATTCCTATACGTTCAATGCAAAATTGAAACTTAAGGTTTGTAACTACTTTTGTTCCCATATAAGCAAGATTTAGACTAGTATCAATTTTCTCTAGCAAAACATGTCCATCAGCTACTATATCCCTAATAAAATGAAGTTTTACATCTATGTGTTTATTTCCCTCATAAAAAACAGGATTCTTAGTCAAATGTATGATAGGGACTATCACAGTACACACTTCCAACATCAGATAATATCTTACATTCGAAAAGCAAACCATGCAGCCAAATACATTCCTTAAAGCAATCAGTAAGTGCAATATACTCAGATTCAGTAGTAGAGAGAGCTACAATATGTTGCAATTGTGATTTCCAGCTAATACAGTTACCACATAAGAGAAATTGATAACATGTAGTTGATTTTCTAGAATCTAGATCATCAGCATAATCAAAATCAACAAATCCACATAAATCTAGCTTATTACTATTCTTTCTAAAGATTAAACCTAAATCAGAAGTTCTATTAAGGTATCTAAGCACTCATTTCAATGCAGACCAATGTTCTAAATCAGGATTTGACATGAAACGGCTCTATAAAGAGCCAACAAAAGATAAATCAGGTCTTGTACTAACCATAGCGTACATTAATGAACCTAAGACATTTGAATAGGGCACACTTTCCATTTCTAAGGTTTCTGAAGGAGTAGAAGGACATTGTGATTTACTATGTTTAAAATGTAAAGCAATAGGAGCAGTCGCAGATTTCACATTATCAAAACCAAATATATCTAACACTTTTCGAATATAGAAATGTGTTACCAAATATATTTAAGATTGATGCAATTTTAAGGTACTAGCTTGCATATTTCTCTCAATTTCCATGTCAAGTATCTTTTTAGCTTCACCTAAGTCTTTCATTTCAAATTCAGATTTCAACTTCTGTTTCAAGACATCTATATCACTTCGAGACTCACTTATTACTAACATGTCATCCACATAAAGTAGTAAGTAGACAGTAGCATGCTTTTGAATCAAAAAATAAAAACAACTATCATATTGACTTCGAATAAAACCCAGGCTTGCAATGAAGTAATCAAATCATTTGTACCACTGCCTAGGAGTCTGTTTAAGACCATATAGTGACTTCTTCAACAAACACGCATAATCAGGTTTCAATGAATCTACATAACCGAGAGCTATTCCATCAAAATTTCTTCATCTAAGTCACCATATAAAAAGGTAGTCTTAACATCTAATTAGTCACATTCTAAATCATAGCATGCAACAAGAGAAAGTAAAATCCAAATGGTTTTAAACTTAACAACGGGAACAAAGATCTCATTAAAATTAATCTCTTCACGTTGATTAAAACCTTTAGCAACTAATCTTGCTTTATACCTAATAGATTCACAATTAGAATTTCCCTCCTTTACTTTATATATCCATTTACACCCTATCACATTCTTATCAGTAGGTTTAGGAACTAAAATCCAAGTACCATTTTGTTTTAAAGAATTGATCTCATCATTCATTGCGACAATCCATTTTCAGCATCTAAGAAATGATCAGGTTCCTAATACATAAGTTGTTGTTCAACTATAAATGCATAATCAATAATTTTCACAAAGTTTGCATACTTCAGGTTAGCTTTTACAATTCTTCTCTCTATCCCTTACTAATTTATAATTATCTAAGCATAATTCAGTAGGTTGTACTAATAAATCTTCAACAGTTTCACCCGAGTTCACCTACAACTTCAGAAGCATTAATAATATGAGGGACAACTTCTGTAACAGAATCTTAAGTTTCAACCTCCACCTTAATATGTGGATCCGGTTAAGACTCCAGCTCAACAGCAGCCTTAGGAGAGATCTCCTTCTCAAGAGACATTCTCCTAGGTATATATTCTGATAAAATATGTTCAGAAACATGCAGATGTGAACTTAAACACGGGAAATCAACTTCAATAAATACAACATCTCTACTTATCAACACTTTCATGCCAGGAACAGATCTATCCCGCAATCTATAACCCTTAACCCCATCTTGATATCCCATAAACACACATTTAATAGACCTATAGTCTAATTTTCCTAGCCTATTGTGAACATATGCAGCACATCCGAAAACTTTCAAAAAAGTAAGATTTAAAACAGTTTCATGTCAAATAAATTCAGGACAATTATAATTAACAGCACTAGATGGACTCTTATTCACCAAAATAGCAGCAGTGTAAAGTGCTTCTCCCCAAAATTTCTTTGACAACCCAGATGTAACAAGCATGCATCTAACTTTATTTAACAGAGTTTTATTCATGCGTTCTGTCATCCCATTTTGTTGTGGTGTGTGCTTAACCGAATGATACCTCATAATGTCATATAGAGTGCAGAAATTATCGAAGTCCAAATTGCAGAATTCCAAACCATTATCAGTTCTCAAATATTTGACTTTAAAACCTTTTTGAGTTTCAACAAGTTGTTTCCACTCTTTAAACTTACTAAATGTTTGATCCTTAGACTTCAAAAGAATTACCCAAACTCTCCTACTAAAATCATTTACCACAGACATAAAATATCTTGCACCACTATGCGTTGATTCACTAACAGGATCCCAAAGATCAGAATGAACGAAATCAAGACACTGTTTAGACACATGAATACCTTTAGGAAATTTTAGTCTATGTTGTTTCCCTAAAACACATGGTTTACAAAAAGATAAGCTACTGAATTTATGTTTCCCCAAAAGACCTCTATCATGCAAGATTTTCAGACCCTTTTCACATATATGACCTAATACAGATGTCATAGTTTAACAGAATCAGACTCATGAATCATGAATGCACTTTCCGAGAGTGTTTTGTCATTTAAAAAATACAGCCTATTTCTTCTAGTAGCAGTTAAGACCACAAAATTATTTTTAAATACAAAGAGAATCTCATTCTTGGAAGAATACCAACACCCTGACTCTTCAAGCATACCCAAAGAAATCAAATTTCGTTTTAGTTCAGGTATGTATTTTACATTAGTTAATTTCACCCTATTACCATTATTCAACTTCAAAGAAATAGACCTGGTGCTTTTAATTTCACAAATATTATCATTCCCCATTATAGTCATACTATTCTTACATTTATCTAAGTTATCAAACAAATTCGAATTAGGAGACATGTCATATGTGCAACAAGAGTCTAAAACCCACTCATTAGTACTTTCGAAATCAGAAACTACTAAAATATATTCTTGATTCATTCTATCAGATACATTCGAATCTATTTTAGGTTCAGTTTCATTTTCTAAAGCACTATCCAAAATATCAGCAGCAGTCTTTTCACTAATTTCAATTTGATCTCCTTCACAAGCATTAAAGTTTTCACACTCTGACAAAAAATCAATCAATTCATCATCATTAAACAATGTTTCCCCCCAAAACAACTCAGTTTTACTCAACCGACAATGTTACTATGATTATTTACAAAGAAAACAAAATCATACATGAGTTGATTACATGTCAGATTGTTGCTGTCTAGTAGAGCAATTATTCGTATTCACACAAGTATGTTGTATATTTTGCAAACAAGAACCATTTTCATGAAAATTACTCACATTCTGACAAGAAGATAGCATGCAATTATTCCTATGTGCATCAGACATGTTATGACCATGCAAATCAGTCATAAATGTTGCATTCGAATTATTCTGACCACCCCTAGCAGTTTGATTAGCATTAGAATTTCTAACATCTCTATTGTAATAGAAGCAGTTACTCTGAACATGTTTTGATATATGCCAATGATTGTACTTAGGTTTGAAACCATTTCTATTATAACCACTATTCTGAAAATTAGAGAAGTTTTGAAAATTCTTGTTTTGTTGATAGTTTGAGCCACTAGACGAATTTTAGTTCTGTTGTATGTTCTGGTTTCTAGCAGGAAACCTATTTTGACTTTGACTCACATTTTTATTCATAGCTTTTGGCTTTTCCGAATCATTTTCTATTTCTGGTTTAGCAAACAACACATTCGAAACACGTTTTGCATTTTTCAGTTCTATTTCTCCAGACTTTAACCCACTTAATATCACTTCCATTTTAGGAACAGAACCAGAATATTGAAGAGCATTTTTTACAATCACAAAATCCTCACTCACAGAGTTTAATAGAATCATGGACAAAGACTCTTCATCTAAATCATGAGTACTACCCTTCAAAAACTGTATGAGTTTGAAAAATTCATCTAAGTTGTCCTCAATTATTTTTTTCGCATCCATTTTGTAAGAGAAAAGTGAACCTTTTACAAAAATTAAGTTTGCAGGGGCTTTAGTAGCATAAATCTCATGCAATTTCTCCCAGAATTCTAAAGGATCATCCGATCTATCTAACTTACAAATGAAAATATCAGACAAATTAAAAATCAAAAGATTTAATGCCTCTTCCTTAATCTCATCTACCTTAGATGTAAAAGTTCCAGGCCAATCCTTGAGGGATTTTAATGCATAATAAACCTTATAATGTGAAAGAAAAAATTTCATGTGCCTAGCCTAACTAGTGAAGTCACACTTCCCATCAAAAAATGTTATTTCAATTCTAGTTGACATGTTTAAGTAGCCTTAAACTATAGCACTCAAATCACAGAATAGACAGGCAAGTCCAGAGAGTAAATAAGACAGATAAGTCAAGTATTTCACTTACTCAAGATGAGCAGACAGTTTCACATTCAAATTAGACTCTTTTTCAGCCTTAAGGACTCTTTTTCAAGAGTCTACACAGTTAAACAACTGGTAAGAGAAGGCAGGTCTAATTATGGACACTAGCGCATGCACGGGATGTCCCACAGAGATCCTTAAAGATCCTCTTCACAGCGTACCTCTCTAGACCCCTAAATAACAATCGTAAATAAAGCAGTAAATCAAATATGGTGCTCACAGGCACAAAATTGTAACAGGCAATAGACTAAACGCCACGCACGTCCTATGTGCTAATGCGTGCACAAAAGCAATAAATAGTTAAGTGCTCACAGGCACAAAACAATAAACACATTGACAAATTTAGCTCAAAGGCCCACAGAGGAGAGTGCAGAATTAAGATAAAAGGAGACTTACAAGAGACTGTGTGTATAAGTCTCACTCCACTTTTTATAATTTTAAGTTCTGTGTTTTGTTTGCTGAATTTATATTCCTCATGTTTTTTTTCTCTTCTTTCGGTTCCTATTTTCCTTCTCTGTTTTTCCTTTGGGGTTTATTCCCCCTTTCTTTTCCAGTGACAAGATAAACCACAAAACATAAACTGAACTAGGCACTTCAAGTAAACACTTTAGAAGTCTAGGTAGATAATGAACAGGGTTTTAAGGAAGCTTTAAAACTCCTAATTCACATGCATTTCTAGAAAAAAATTAGATTTCGAAAGACTGTAAATGGTTTTAGTAAGCTGATTTTCAGTAAAAGATGTTACAAAATTTTGAATATGCGCAGCGGAAAGCAATATCAGCTCTTTTAAAACAAGTTGTTTTTAAAGAATTTGCAACTCTTCAAAAACTAAATGTCAGTCAAAATCACTTGAAAATAAGATATTTTTCACTGTAGGGTAGGAATTAACAACTTTCGCTAGCAGGATATCTATCAATTTCCAGAACTAAGAATTTACTGTCTAAGCATGAAACTCACTTGCAACAGATAGTAACTTATCCATACCTAAATTTTGCGGTGTAGAACACAATTCCAGACCCAATACTTCTCATGCAAGACAATATTGTCACACAAATAGATTTCTTGACACACTAGCTATAATAGTAAAGCACGGATCTCAACCAAATATTGATGGAATTGATACAGTAAAGTGTAGGCCTTCTAATACACAGATCAGCCCCTACACAAGAATCAACAAGTTAGTGCCCGAAGTTCAGAAAATCCTGAACTAAGCCGATAAGTGCAGATAATCGAAAATTTCAACTGATTAAATACATATCTACCGACAAATCATTCAGATCTCAAAGAATTTGAGACATGCAACAAATATCCGAGAATGACCCGAGCCTTAAACCTAGCTCCGATAGCACTGTAAGAAAAGAAGTGTGGCGAATCTGCACAAAGCAAGTAAATCGTCAGTAAATTTCAAACAATCTAACTATATTCAATGAGAAGTATGCATGCAAAATAAAAACTCCCAAATCTACAAATTATGTAAGCCGAGGCAAGATCTATCAAAGATCAGTGAGGTGATCACGAAATAGGCCCCAAACACAAGTCGTCAATTAAGAAATCTCGGAAGAACCACCTTCCAACAACTCAAAACCGCAAAGTAATCGGTTCAAAACAACGCGTGAGGAGCAAGGAGTCCAGATCTGGACTGAGATTCAGCAAGGAGCTGAAGAATTGAGACGATTTCTCGATAAGAACGAGAGTATATCTAGGGTTTGAGAGAGAGATTTCGAGAGAAACGAATCGCACAGCTGAGAAAGAGAGTGGTATAGTAGGTTATGAAGCGAAGGAGTCCTCAGTAATGGTTTTATATATCATGGGTCAGAAACTAAGTAATCAGGTAAGTGGCCAGATGAGCCAGTAGTAAAAAGAATAGGTGAGTGGTAATTGGTCCGTGAGAGGGAAATTGGCCCAGTAACCAGAATTAATAGGTAAGTCCAGTAATCAGAGGCACAAGTTATGAATTAAGCCCAATAATAATTCAGCCCAGAAATAACTCGCAAGCTCGCACGATGAAGTAATGAACCAGAAAACCCAAATATTGAGGTCAAATAGGCAGAGTTCCGAGTAAATGAATTTCAACCTCTAAATTATGCAAACATAACCCGATTGACAATTCGAAAAGTCATAATTAAGTTCGAGGACTTAGACTTGGAATAATTTCACGTCATTCGGCTTATATGTGTTTGAGGGTGTGCACGGGTGATTAAACAAGTAAAACACATTAAGGGTTAGAGAATTATAATAGGTCATGTCCCAAAATCTCAACAGAAAAAATAAATTACCTTCCATCTAATATCACAGTTGCTTCGCTGATGTTAGATTTCTGTTTTGCAGGATAGTTGACGCGGGATGAAATTGGCCTTGTTTCACCAGAGCTGACGCCTTATCTGTTTGCAGAATGTGTGCTTTGTTTGCATTTCATTGAGGTTCTATTGTTTTGTACGTTTAGCAGGAATTCTGTTGCAGAATGTGGATTTCATTGAGGAACTCTTGTTTGCAAAATCTGCATTTCGTTGAGGAATTCATTTGCAGAATGTGGATAGTTGACGCAGGATGTTAGATTTCTTTTCGGGTTGTTTTTTACACTTTAGCACGATGGGGTTGAAGTTGGATCTGGTTTAACCCATGAAAATCCACAATAAAAAACGTCCATTCATCTTAGCTGTCGGACCAAAATTACTTTTCGGTAGGCAACATTTTTTATTCCGCAGGCAACGTTCTGCATAGAAAAATCTCCGTATATAGTTTATGGTCGATAACATTTAGCTTTTAGCATTTATATGATAAAGTCATAGATTTTACTTTGCCATCGTATTATCAATTACAAAATAATATTTTAGCACTCGTAACACACCGTTTAAGTCTAGGGTTAAGTTTGTTGCTCTTAAAATTCTTATTTAATTGGGTTTTAGTTTACTTGGCAGTAAAGCCACCGAAACAGAATATATGATTATGATACGATGATTCCAAGACTTTTATTTTTGCACTCTAAGTTGTAACACATCGTTTAAGAATAGGGTTAAGTTTGTTGCTCTTACGATACTTATTTAATAGAGTTTTAACTTTTATTGGTTGGCGAAGCTGCCGAAACCAAAATCTATGATTTTGATACAATGATTCCAAAACTTTTATTTTAGCACTCGTAACACACGTTTAAGGTTAGGATTAAGTTTGTTGCTCTTAAAATTCTTATATAATAAGATTTTAGTTTTTTTAGCGGCGAAGCTGTCGAAACCAGAATCTATGACCGATTCCTGAAAGATTTTAACACGATATTTCAGAAAATATTTTGACATTCGTAGCACACCGTTTAATGACAGGGTTAAGCTTGTTACTCTTAAAATACTTATTTAATAGGGATTTAGTTTTTTTAGTGGCGAAGTTGCCGAAACTAAAATCTATAACCAATCACTATTATATACACCAATGAATTTTTTTTCTGGTGCAGACCTTATAGTGCCGAGTTTTGACTTATGATGCCGAAATCTATTATTGGCCGTTGGATGTG
>JAOYMZ010015311.1:0-36037 GCA_025802335.1 Pinguicula primuliflora
TTAAAATATAATAATTTGTTTAACAAAAAATATAATCATATAACACAACATATATTAATAATCATCAAACAAAAAAAATATTAATTGCACCCAACATGTCAAATATTTTAGTTTTTTTCATTGTTAATTTTAATTAAAATAAACTAATGGGGCGCGTTGACTTTTTTTAACATAACAGGGAGTAAATTGTCAGATTTTAAACCATAAGGGAGTAAAGTGACTTTACTCCAAACCACATGGGGTAAATTGCATTTTACTCTATTTCTTATTCCAACAACTATGATACAACTCAATAAATAAACAACAATCCTAACTGGCTAAGAATTAAGGATAATATGAAATTAATAAATGACTAAAACAACGGTCCACTCCGTCAAAAAGTTACGGTTTATAAAATTCAAACCCATCATGTCTTTGGGCTTTGGTTTCCAATGTGTGTCGTGGACTAGGGTCCACCGTCTCGGTCGGGCCCGTAACAATAACAAATTGAACATCACAAAAAGGAGCCCACAAAAATTCTACTTTGTTAAAAAAGAATGCACATGACAGAAGGATTAAATTTCAATTTACTGGTTTGACATAAACTCAATTTACCTTCCTATCGTTTCAAAATTCTAATTTATCCCTTGTGATTTCACAAAAAAATCAATTTACCCTTGCAAGTAATGCACTTGTGGGTTGTGAGATTAGACATGGAAAATTTAAAAGTAAAGACTATTAATTACAATCACATCAAACTAAGGGACTACCATTCTCTACTTGATTGACATTGATCACACACCCACTCGTCTCCAATTCCGCAACAATGGCAATTGAATCATCAAGTTCACCAAGATCGAGACGAAGACTTTGTTATTGACCCCAAACCCTGTTGTGCAGTAGAAGTGGATCTCAAATTCTGTTTAGAAAAGCATAATGTATGTTTAAAAACAAATCATAACATAATGTATACAACATGAAATTCAAGATAATAATGCAGATAGGAAGAAAAAGTGGATTCACACACTCCAACACAAAATAAAATTAATACATCACAAAATGAAAAATTCAAATTTTGCTTGAAAATCAGTTGATTCTCCATATACCACACCTCGAATCACAGAGAGGAAAGAAATCGATTACAAATTACAATCGAAGGGGTAAGGAAGGATTGAGAAGAAAGAGTTAAAAAAGGGGGAGAAGAAAAATGATTATAAAAACGATTAAGGTTTACGAATTCTAAAAATAATTATTTTTTATTAATTAAGAAGGGCATATTAGTATCTATATAAATTATTATATATGAAATATAATAAGGAGGCACGTTGAAATTTTTAAGAAACTAATAAGGATAAATTAAAATTTTGAAACTACATGAAGATAAATTAAATTTAAGAGTAGAACTAAACCTAACAGGATAATTGCTAATTAGAATTACGAATTAGTTAATAGCCATAGAAATCGAATCACGCATATGTTTTGTAATATATTGTGTGTCTTTTTTTTGCGGATTTTTTTAGTTTTTATTATTTTTAACTTTTTGTTTATTTTACTATAGATTTCATTATTTATTTTTGTAGTTTTTTTATTTTTTTACTGGAGTAATATTCCATTTGTAAACTTGTTACATGAATCAATTGCAAATATTATAAGCAATATTTTGCGCTTTTTTGTACCAATTTTAATTTTATTTATTTTTCTATTTTGAGCTCTTTATTTCACAGTTATTTATTTTTTATTTATTTTTAACTTTTATATTTATTTTCTTACTGTTTTGTTGTTTGCATTTTTTTATTTTTATATTATTTTCTGAGTTATAGTTCATTTATAAAAAATTTTATATTTAATTGGATTTATTTATGTTTTTATTTAATTAGGCAATATTTTGCATTGCTAAAAAAATATTTTACGTGTGTTTTTGACTTTTTGTACAATTTTTAATTTTATTTATATTTTGACATCTTTATTTAATTGTTCACAGTTTTGTAAACTTTTTTCACTATTTTTTGTGCATTTTTTTTAATTTTTCTGAAAAATATATCATTTTAATATTGAACTGGATAAATTACAGTATAAAGGTCGAAAAAAAATTAAACTATTTCTCGATTTTTGCATTTTTTTTCATTTTTATACTGTTTTCTTAGTTATAGTTCATTTATAATTTTTTTTATATTTAAGTGAATTTATTTATATTTTTATGTACTCATGCAATATTTTGCATTGCGAAAAAAAATATTTTGCGTGTGTTTTTGGCATCTTTATTAAATTTTTCACAGTTATTTAACCCTTTTTCACTAAGTTTTTTGTGCAGTTTTTTAATTTGTCTGAGTAATAAATCATTTTTACTATTTAGGTGGATAAATTAGGAATTTTGGGAAAAAAAATTTGGACCATTTCTCGATTTATGCGTGTCATCCTTGCGCAGGAGCCATGCTAATCTTCTCTGTATCGTTCCAATTTTATCGGATGTCCCCGAAGGGACGAACTGTACTCCATGCTCACGAGTCTATATACATGAAAAGAATGAAGTTCATAACCGGTATGGGACAATGGAAGCTGACTTTAGCAGTGTTGGCAAACCAGGGAAGCAATAAATATCACCATCCTCCACAATTTTATCGTTGCTCCTCTCGTGTTCTTCTCATTTCCATGAAAAATCATGCTCCATAAGCACCAATAGTAACCAACATAGCGCATCAATCACACACACAATCTTTGCCGTCTGAACTATGAATTGCACAAACCTATCCCCAAAACAGAGGTTAAGAGTGTCAAAATCTGCAACCATCCCTGTTCCTCTGAAGCAAATAAAGCCAGCGAAAATGGCAGCAAAAAATCCAGCAGATTATGTATCGACACCTCAATCCTCATGAACAGGGGATCCCTGCATCAGGAATGAGATCCAACTTCCTAAATAAAGATGCACCAAACCATGTTTTTTAAAATTTTTTTGGCATTTTGATCTTCTTCCGTTACATTTATCTAGCCTTTAAATTTTTCCTCTGCTTCTTTCTTGATTCAGTCGTCTTAGCCACCAAAATGGTAATATTTTCCAGTTTTTCTAATCCGGCAGTAACTTTTATTTGATAGCTTTAATTTTTGTTTTAACCATTGCAATATTCTGGCCATGACCAGATAGACATGAAAAGAATGTTATTCAAACTTATCCTTCACATAGTCTTTCAGCCAAAAACTCAAACCAAAATAAATACATAAACTAGCCAACACAAGCTCGATTGCAAACTTCTTAGAACTTAACACAACCAAACACGAACAAAAAAATGTGTCTGTTTCCGTAAAGAATGAACATTAAAAAGCTATTGATATCATCAACGATATCAATAACTCAAAATTGTGAAGTACACCCACTAAAAAATCAATTGAGAAGGATATATTTATGAAGAAATTCACATCAGCCATACATAATTGCGCTTTAAAAAGGATATGTTTATGTAAGGGATACAAAAATATCAAAATCGGCAACACTTAATCATCGGAGATGATACTACAAGAAGTTCATCCGGTTTGGGATCTCTACACCAGCTCGCCTCATAAGATTATGGGAAGTCTTGTTGGCCATTGCTATAACTTCGTCCTGAGGATCAAATTACGCGCAGCATCATGCTAATTGAGATTGAACCAAGTAGATAACTATCGAAAAAAATAGTAATAATTATGAAGGAATTAATACGTACCTCATTTAAGGTCAAGATCTTCTTATCTACCATGATCCAGCGACCATTACACATCAGTGAGATGATGTTTTCGGTCCTCATGCAGTAAACAAGGTTGGAAATGCTGCAATGTAAGTACAAAAACATCAGTTCATCTGGTTGAGGAATATCCTCGGGCAACTGAAACCAGAGCCAAAATTGGATGATATATGCTCTAAATTCCGAAATATCAGCGTACTTTTACCCATAGTTGTCAAATTAGAATTCGTAATGATCAATTTTTTAATCGTAAATCGTAAAGATTCAGTCATGATTTAAAATATACTAAAATAAATATTTTATAATAAAAATATTATAAATAAATAATTATTAAAGTTTAGTATTGATGTTTGAATCGTGAATCGTAAGATATAAATCCCAAATCGTACCTGAAACGTAAGATACAGACAACTGATGGGCATAAATGATTCATATTTAAGATTTGAATCGTTTAGAATTGAATCGAATCGTAAGATTCAAACGAGGATTTTGATAACTATGCTTTTACCTATCATGAACAGGTACCATCGTCCAAGAATAAGGGTTTACTACAATCAGGTCCGCCTGCTTAGTAGAAATGATACCACATTCAGATTCAGAGATGAATAGGTTTGCATGTTCACAACACAACAAAGAAGTCCTTTTTTTGTGTTACTCACCTTTTTACCAACCTCAATTGATCCTATTTCTTTGTCCCAGAAAACAGCTTTTGCTCCATTTATAGTTGCCATTTCAAGAATGGTTTCAGCAGGTAAAACAGTGGGATCTGGGGTTCCTTTTCCGACAACTTCCCGCCCTTTGTTGATCAAAGAAGCGAGGTACATCTCATCTACTGCAAGTTGATGATATGGTAGTCATTTTATAGCAGAAATTGTGCAGAGGCTACTGGATTTGGATATGGAGAATGTTGTTTGTAAATAAGTCCATGAAGGGGTTAGCTACTTCAATTAACCATGTCATATACCCATGCTCATTCTATTGTTGGATGGAGCACCATCAGTTCCAAGGGAGACACAAATCCCCGCGTTGATCATTTCTCGAATTGGTGCAAAGCCGAGCATGTGCATTGCAGCAGCAGGACAATGAGACACTTTGACTCCCGATTTTGAAAGTAACCCGATCTAAAGATAAAAACAAACGCAAAAATGGACCCACAGCATAGCATTGGCTCTCTAAAACATGAAAGAATATGCATTTGATTGATACGAGGCATTTAAATGGTTTCAAACAAGGAAAATATTATTCATACACACTTTTTAGACATCATTTGTTGACACCATGATGTGTCAACAGATAGTGTCAAAAAAGTGTGTATGAAAAGCATTGCTCTTAAAAAAATTACGAACCTCATGGTCATCGACCCACACTGTATGAGCTGCCAGTAAATTGCTGTCAAGAAGGTTGATTTTCTCAAGATAGGTAACAGTCCCGTGATCCACTCCTTGTCTCTCCATCACCAGTGTGTTCTCATAAGGTATCTCTGCAACATGCTATAGTTTGAAGTTCAGAACAACTTGAAGAAATGTGTACATTGAACAAAAATACGCAGAGTTTTTAACCAATCACCATGTGTATTCCAGTCGCAAGCTTTTTAGCAGCGTCTCTTGTTTGAGTGAGCAGAAGATCAGTTGAATTCATTATTTGCCTCAGTCCAAACCACACTCTAATACGGCCATCAGCTGTGTTATTGTGCTGCTCGTACAGATCCTTCTGGGACTACCTCCTCAAAATGAGAAGCAATAATTAGCTCCGTCATGGAACCAGTCAATTCCGAAAAACCATGACAGATAAGGCAGGCTCTACCAATGAGCGCATAACAATGCATGGAACCAATCAAATTATTTAGCATCAGTCAATTCAATATCCCCCATTCACTAGCAGCAGCAGCCAGCAGAAATGCATGTACCTGAATACACTCACTAGCAGTTCTCTTGGCCCACTCTGAAGGCAATCCCTGCCCTGCATCCATAACCGACTGAGCAAGACATGCTCGGATGCCCAAACGTTCAACAGCCCTAGCCATTCCTGTAACATGCTGCCCTCCTGCTTCGGCAAAGCACGTAACCTGTTTACGGCACATAGAGTGAGGCAAAAAAAGGCAGCTAAGCTAATCATCATGATATAAGGTTAAACATGTAAAGCATGATCAGTCATCCATCAGTGAAAGAATGGTAGAGCGATTACGCCTGAATGAATGA
Organism: Pinguicula primuliflora; assembly: GCA_025802335.1. Lineage (NCBI taxonomy): Eukaryota > Viridiplantae > Streptophyta > Magnoliopsida > Lamiales > Lentibulariaceae > Pinguicula > Pinguicula primuliflora. Next base: position 5,891 of record JAOYMZ010015311.1, read on the forward strand.
GCTCGATTCCGCAGAGTAAAGTGGAAATATAAGAATCTTCCTCGTTCATGCTGGCTTCATAAGGCCAAATGCGCTGGTGAAGCCATGTCAACAAGTCCACATCATCGGCTATCCCTCTAGCCAGTTGCTGTGATGTGTGAACATGTGTGTTTATCAAGCCTGTTCACATTCATATCAACAGCACCTTATCATTTGTTTCATCTCTTTGGACAGACCAAAGTAAATCAACGCATATAACTGAACCCGAAGATCCTAATTTTGATAAATTGACAGTCTTTTGAAGATTTTACAACGTCGCGGCATCAAAATTAAAAAAAAAAAAAAAGTAAAATGAACTATTCTTGTAAAACCGATTAATTGTAGTGCATATACAGGATGAGTTTGACCTGGCAGTAAGAAATTGCCATGGAGGTTGAGGAGTTTCGGCCCATAGGAGGAGAAGCGGGAAATGATATCCTGCGACTGGCCAACGGCTATAATTTTCTCTCCCTGAACGGCAACGGCGCCGCTTCGAAATACGCGCTTCTGAGAATCCATGGTCACAACGAATGCATCGTGTATTACTAGGATCGAGCTGCTGCTGCTGCCGTCGATTTCTTCCGTCGCCGGCCTTGCTTCCTCCATCTTACCGGAGTACTGTCCCTGCTGTTCGGTTCGTCAACGCTACAGACCAGTTTTCTTCAATACTTCGAGAAAGGGGATGCTACAGGCTATCCATAAAATTCTAAATTTTTTTGTTAAAATAATATATTTTTAATTAATTTTTTTATTGTATTCTTTCTATCCCAAGAATTTCAATAACTGGAAATCTCAATTTTATCTTATTTTTCAAATAAGGTATGAGGCGGAGATCGGTTCTTGTAATCAAGCCAGCAAGATGAGGTTGCTAGGCAGGCTGAACGATCTCTTTGGCCATGGCTGCATCTGTGTTAGATCCGGAAAACTCCAAGGATTCGGAGACGAAAACTAAGACCCATTCCCAAAAATTATAGCGTCTTCGACAAACTGTTGATGAGTCACTCTTATATTCTCTCCTCCTACCTTATAGCCAGGTAGGACCTCCAGATCAATAGCTCGGGTGATTAATTCATGAACCCCTTCAGCTGCAATAGCATATAGCAGAGGTGATAGAAAGTCACCTTGCCTTAACCCAACCCTCTGTGCATCTTGAATTCACCACAAGAGCTCCCATTCACCAAGCTAGACATATAAGCAGATTCCACACAACTTCTTATCTAGAACATCCATTTTCCACAAAATTCTTTAGCCTTCATAATTTTTCAAAAATATTTCCAATTCACATTATCAAAAGTTTTTTGGAAATCCACTTTTTTTCTTAGCTTTGGCCTAATGTAGAATTTCATTAGTAATCATAACATTGTCCATAATGAATTTATGATGAATAAAACATGTTTGTTGTGTAGATATAATTCTGGACAGAATCTTACTCAGTCTTAGGGACCTTAGAAAGCAGCTTGTAGATAGAGTTCACCATCGATTTTGGCCTGAAATCAGTTATAGAGCTCGGGTTGGAGCATTTAGGGGCCAGTGTCACCATAATTGCATCCAGGCCTTTAATTAACTTCCCAGCCATCCAAATGTCATTAAAGAATTCCGGAATATCGGCTTTGAACAGAGGCCAAAAGTGCTTTAGAAATCTATGGTTGAAACCGTCAGGGACTGGACTCTTCCCACTGCCACATAGCTTCATAGCATAAAAAACTTCTTGCTCAGAGAAATGAGCTATGAGAGCCTCGTTTTCTTTTTCAGTGACTTTGTTAGATAAAGACCAGTTCAGAGAAGGTTTCTGATCAGCCTCTTCAGAATAGTGTTGCGTAAAGCTTTCATGAATAAATTCTTTAACTGCACTTAATTCAGAGTTCCAACTGCCATCAATTTGAACACCTCTTATAGAGTTATGCGATCTATTTTTCTTAATGCAAGTATGAAAGAATTCCGTGTTACCGTCCCCTTAATCCACTTGTTTCTCAATTTTCGGAACAATAAGTTGTCTAGCATCCGATTCAGTTTCTTCAGCTCCATCTCAGCATCATGTCTACGCAGCTTATCAGCATCATTTCAATGGAGCTAACTCCATTTGAATATCATATCACATTTTTTTTGTTGATGAGTAAAAGATTCCATTAAAACAAGAATATATTTTCATTATATAAGAACAGCACACACGACTACCCCTGCTCGACTAGTCTGCAAGAAAAGAAGCCATGTTGTGTCCATGGTGTGCCTAAAAATACGTAGATTGTATCATGCAGCAAATAGTAACGCAGGATGTAGAACCCAGTCATTGATGGTGTAAACTGGGGGTTTAAGTCCCTTTGCTTCAATCCAGAACCAAACTTTGTGCTTTACTATCTCGCAGACATCCGACATTCCATCTTCATCGAAGCGTATGCAATTGCGTTCTTTCCATAAATACTAAGTAGATGTCTGCTAGATTGCTGGTCCAATTCGTCTCCAAATCGGACCTTGAAACTGCTGCACAAAGTTTGTATAATGCTGATAGATCTGAGTTTGAGGTTCTAATGCGATGTTCAGCCATGCTGCAATTTCTGCCCAAATGCCAGCTGCGTGAGAACAGATACAAAATAAGTGTGCAGTGCACTCCTCCACCATAGCGCACCAAACGCAACATCCCACAGCGTCACTCGCTAAGATCCCTCTATGTTTGAGCTTGTCCATAGTTGGTATACGATCCTGTAATACACGCCATGCAAAAGCTTGAATTCTAAAAGGCATGATTTTTCCCCAAGCAGCAGTGAGATGTGTTCTGTTTTGTCCCATGCTTGCAGATGCCTCAATGTGTAGAATTCGGTAGGCAGAAGACACAGTGTACTGAAAAGAACCGTCCACTTACCATACCCAGGAGTCTTCTCCTAATCGAAGAGGCTGAGAGTTGTGTAGTTGCTACAGCAATTGATCAAATCTTTCATGCTCCCAGACTCGTAGTGGTCGTCTGAAAACTAGTTAGGGCGCAGGTCCTGCATCTGAAGTTTGAAGGACTACCTGAACTGTTGCAGTCTTTTGAGTGGATAATAGATACAGCTCTCGGTACCGTGTTGCCAAGGTTCCTTCTCGCGTCCAATCTGAGTTCCAGAATAAGGCCTTCTCACCTGAGCATATCTATAGATAAATATTATTGCTAAACCAGCCCTCTTTCGCTGTCGAGTTCCATATGCCCCCCCAGACACGTGAGGAATGATCAGGTAAGGTGCAAGTAGATTTCAGTCATTCCGTCGTGTTGCTCGAAGTACTTAGACCTTATGATCATATTCCATAAGCTTGATGGCTCGTTTTTGAACTACAATATCCAAGCTGGGCAATATTCATGAGCCTGAGGTCCTTCAACCCGAGTTCGCCATCCTATTTTACGAGGCACAAATGCTGCCATTTGATCCAGTGAATTAGCCTGGTCTGGTTTGATTTCTTCTGCCATAGAAATCTTGTGAAGATGCTTGTGATTTGCTTAATAACCTGCACAGGTACTAAAAAGATTGACAAATAGTACGTGGTTAGGTTAGAAAGCATCGCCTTAAGTAAAGTAACTCTTCCAGTGAAGGATAAACATTTGTTTTCCCAACAGTGCAGTCTCCCTTCTAGCTGATCTATGAGCCTCTTCCACATCCTACTGCTGTTTGGTTTCTCACCAACCGAAAGTCCGAGATACATGAAGGGTAGTGTTCCACTTTGACATGTTAGTGTACCTGCATAAGCGGATAGACTAGGGGGGAAATATTAAGTCCAAAAGTTTACTTTTTAAGAAGTTAACCTACAAACCAGAGAGTAGTTCGAAGATTTGCATGACCCCCTTCATGACCACCACATTTTGTTGAGTTTCCTTCAGCTATTAATAAGGATCATCTTCATATTGGAGGTGGGAAACTGAGATTCGTCCCACTTGAGCCCCTTTTAGCAAGCTCAGGTTACTAGCTTGTTCAAGCAGCATATGGAGTCCTTCTGCAACAATTAGGAACAGTAATGGGGAGAGGGGATCTCCCTGTCGTAGTCCTCTGCCCAAACAGAATTCCCCTGCACTTGAACCATTGATCAACACTGTTGCTCTTGCCGTTGTTACACACTCCATTATCCAACCACACCATAAAGCGGAGAATCCCATTTTTGCAAGCATCAGGTGGAGAAATGGCCAGCTCACAGTATCAAAGGCCTTTGTGAAATCAATCTTCAGCATTAACAACGGTTGTTTGTTCCTTTTGTAAGTATGTAGCACTTCATTGGCCACCAGAATCCCGTCTAGGATTTGCCTTCCTCTCAAAAAACCAGTTTGAGTGTTAGAGATTAGATTTCACAGTACTTGACTTAACCTCTTTGCCAGCAGCTTCGCTAGGACCTTATACCCACACCCTACTAAAGAGATGGGGCGATAATGTTCTAGTGCTGTCAGATTCATTCCAGCTTTTGGGATGAGTGTTATCCAAGTTGAGGTGAGCCCTCTCGCCAGTCTACTACATCTATGAATTCTTTGATAAATAAGCAGAAGTCCTGCTGCATCACTTCCCAATGCTGTTGAAGAAAGAAGAAATTATATCTGTCAGACCGGGGCTCTTCTTAGGTGCACAGCTCCATACAGCTTCCTTAATTTCTTGCTCTGAAAATTCAGCCACCAAGAAGTTGTTTTCTTCTTCAGTTACCTCCCTATGTGCTGGTAGATCGAGAGATAATATGCACTGTTCACCTGGATCATACAGTCGGCGGAAATGATTCGTAATGCTTCTTTTGACCAACTGTACATCTGATTTCCATGCCCCATCTATCTCTATACCCCGTATTGTATTCCTTCTACGATTGCTTAATAGTTTTGAGTTGAAGAATTTAAAGTTCCCATCCCCTTCTCTTATCCAGCTCACTCTTGACTTTTGCATCAGAATCTTTTCCTTCTGAAGTTTAGCTTCATGTAACTTGGACCATAACAGTCTACGAGATTCCTGTTTAGGGGTTGAAAGTATGTTATGTTCTGACTTAAGATCCAAGGCTTTCACCTCTAGGCTTAGTCTTTCTATTCTTCGATCCACATTGCCGAATGAGTTCCTATTCCATTGAGCCAGTTTCCCTCTCATGATCCTAAGTTTTTGATGAAGAATGTATCCTCGAGATCCAGTTAGTTCTAGCGAGCTCCATTCTGAGCGAACAATTTCTGCAAATCCTTCGGAGCTATTCCAACAGTCAAGGGTGCAAAAAACTTTAGGGCCCCAGTCCAGCTCCTCGGTTTTTAACAAAATAAGACAGTGATTCGATAAGGAGCAGTCACACGCATGCTGGTAGAGATTTGTCCAGTTCTGCATCCACATTTCATTCAATAAAAATCGGTCGATCCTGCTGCAAGATGTTCCCCTTCCTGCGTAACAAGTGAAACTTCTTTGCTGGAGCGGTAAATCCACCAGCTTGCCTCTTATGATAAAATTGTTAAAGTCAATCATCTCTCTTACATTAGGGGCAGCAAGACTCAGTCTCTCCTCTATACTTCGTACCGCATTAAAATCCCCTATGACACACCAGCAGTCTCTAGGTTTTTGTTCTATTTCTGCCAGAATCCTTAACCATAAATTTCTTTTCTCTCTAACAAGAGCTGGAGCATAAACGTTGATAATATGTATTGTAATCTGAGTCCTTTCCCAAGTTCCTGAGGTTCTGATGTAACCTTCCCCTGAGTATGAGTTTGAGAGAGTAAAGGCAGCAGTCCTCCAAACGCAAAATAAACCCCCTGACCTACCTGTTGAGTTCTGTCCAAACCATCCGAAATCGTTGTCTGCCCAACTCCTGGAACATGAACCTCTAAGCAAATTTTCTACCTTAGTTTCCTGGATACACATGATATCTGCCTGTTGACTAGGTCCAATGTTGCGGCTCATGAATACTTGAATGAAGGAGATACACATCCGTATACTTTGATAATAAACAAAAGTGGGGAGGCTTCTCTTGGAAGTTTGGCACGAGAATCAAGAGAGACTTTTGGGGGAAGTCTCAATACAACACCCTCATCCCAATCAATATACGGGATGAACTTGAAATACAACTCGGAGGACTTCACATCTCATATTCCATACCTTGAGGTGGTTTCAAGGAGGGAGCTCAAGAAAGGAGCTAAGGTTACAAAGAGAGGAGAAATACCTTCAGGTATTGAAGAGCACAAAGGGGTTGAAGAGAAGACATTGATTTCGGAAAAGGGAGAAGCTTGGATTTAGCTTTATTTAATTATGATTATGGCTTTATCTTGTGTTTATCTAGCTTGTTCTCAAGCCTATGCTCTAAGCATGGGCTAATCTTGTAAGCTTGGGGCTCGGTTGAGCCTCGCTATGTAGACATTTATGACATTATTCGTATATTAATGTTCTAGCATCGTTGATTTCATTATGAATGTGCTTGCTTTCCATTTTAATGAGTTCTAGTGCACGAGTTCTTCATTCATATAAGTGAACCTATCTAGAAAATAGATCACAAGGGTAGGTTCCGATACAGGACATGCTCACACCATCATCCTTGGGGTCTTTACCCCTAATTCTTGGTCCCACAATAGAGATAGTCACTTTATGAACTCAATGTCACCAATATATGATTGGTGGAGGTAGAGCCCGATGAACTCCACTCGTTGCGGTCTAGAGCAACCATTGTCTTGACCGTGAGCTGTGATTGTATTTGAGCCTCGTGGTGTGAATGAAACAAGCTGAACATGTTTATTCGGATAGGTTGTTATGTTTGCATAGCGGGGCAAGATACCTTGCCTTGAGCCGATCTCTCTCTCGAGTGTGATTAAATACCCTTTACATTCTGTTCTTGTGTAGTGACTTAAATGGTAGTGATACCATTTAGGTTACATGTTATGGTTTGTGTTTGATTACTGATAGATTAGTTCATTTGCATTCTGTCTTTAGTTTAATTCAAACCTTATTGTTTGGTTACCCTGAGAATGATTGTGAGCGAAGCATGTAAAGACCTACTCCCTTGGGAGATGACCCTTGCTTATTCAAGGTTTACTACTTGTACGACTGTGTATGCTTACATATTGGTATGACATTACATTTGTCGACGTCAAGTTTTTGGCGCCGTTGCTGGGGGAGTAGTTTCTCTTTTCATGCTTAGTTTGCGGTTATATTTCTTTGTTGACCTTTTTATTTATGTTTTTATTTCTTCTTTCTTTTTGTTTTGTATTTGTATGTGGTAGGTACTGCCATGGACATCAATGAGTTATATTATTTTTGGCAGCACACCTATGAGACTATTTCTGAGGCTTGGGAATGGTTTAAAGGACTGTTGAGGAGATGGCCGGACCATGGACTTTCGTATGGGCAGCAGATGGACAAATTCCACCGAGGTTTGGACCTGAATGCAAAAATGGTTGTGTGGAATGCTGCTGGTTCCCCTTTCATGCTTCTCATTTACGACCAAGCCTACTCAGTGCTTGAAGCTTTGCCCAACACTTGTTGGGAGGATGATTTTGCGGCTGCTTTGGTTGAAATAATCAGGGTAAATCAGAAAGTACTAGATGCTCTCATTCAGCTAGCTGCTCGGATGCGTGCAGAGTTAGTTGTGGGCAAGCATCTCCATTGCCACATTGTTAAAAGCCTTGCTCGAGTCTTGTCTGAAGAGTTAGGGTACATTCAAGGTGTCGTGACTACACATCTAAACAGCAAGGCACTTGAGGTCATCCAAGAGCTTCCATGGGTGTTTGGTACGATTGTGAGAAAGAGAGTCCACCCTCCTCCAAGTTCAAACTTGCGCCTCCAAGCCAAGGATCTGGATAAGCCCACTTGAAGAAAGTCTATCTAGAGACTATAAATCTAGAGCTTCTTTGGAGGCAACCCAAGTTTTATATCTTTTCACTTATATTCTAATTTCTTTATACAGTTTTCTAACTTTATTTTTGTGAGACTTGCAGATAAGCCGAGGCAAAGGTCAAAGTGCAAGCTTCAAGTAAGGAGTTCAAGACATTCCAGAGTCATTGGATTTCAAGATTTCAGCATAGCTCCCAAGTTGTATTGCTTCATCCCTCTATTTGCATATTCTCTATGATTATTGTCCATGCTTGAGGACACGCATGAGTTTTAAGTGTAGAGGGGAGGGGTGGAGCATACCTATGCTATTGATTATATATTTTTGAGCTGTTGATCTTGAGCCATTTGATTCATTCCGAGCTTTGAACTAAAATTTTCACTTGAACACCTTTACTTGAGTTTGATCCATATGATTCACCATGCTTATCTTGATCCATGCCTTTTCTCTTGAATCTCTTGATTATCTTTACTTTTGCTCACCCATATTTGGATTATACATGTTACCTATGCATGATTTCTTAGTTGTTGCTTGTGAAGTTCATTTATGCTTATTTGGTTGATGTTATTGAACTCTTAGTGGTATGAACAGTGGAGTGGATGAGTTTAATGGTTAATCCGAAGTTGAGTGTTCACACCTTTTCATGAGGGAAGGGAGAGATGCAGCCTTTAGTTTGGTTTGATTAAGTTGATTTTGGTGAACAAGCTTGTGACCAATTGAGAAACATGGAGAGCCAACCAAAAAAGTTCACAAAAGCTGAAGAAAAAGAAAAGATAGAAAGCTAAAGAAAAGAAAAGAAAGAATGACAAAAGATCTCTCAAAATAAGAAGATCAGGGGCACGTCTAAACAGCAAAGCTAGCAAAGCTGTCGAAGAAAAATTCTCTGAATCCTCCTTACTGATCAAATAGAGGTCTAAGTCCAAATCATACAAAGCTAATGGAGACTTGGAGCAAATCCAAGAAACCCAAAAATTCAGCAACAAAGAAGAAGCTGAGCCATTGTTGAAGAATGATGAGGAAGAGGTCATGAACAGTTGATCACCATTATCTCTTAGGCAAATTGGATATAAAGGACTATCCACATTCATTTAAGCCAAAGTGAGAGGTCATTTATTCTGTTCCAACTCCATCAAGAGAGGAATCTTTCACCTATACACTATTCCTAAAAGAAAGAGTGTGATGGAGTTGAGGCTCAACTTGAGATTGCTACGAAAACTTGTGCACTAGGATTAGATGTTAGATAGATAAGGGTTAAATGCATTACTAGAGAAAGCATAATGTATGCTAAAAAGGCCACACTAAAAGCTGCTAGGAAAGCATAGATTATATGATATGTAACTGTCGAAAAAAACCTACGATTTAAAACCCTCGCCTCTACCGTGACAGCGGCAACATCTGTCGTGCTTGCGCCGGTGTCACAGCCGGTGCCAGCATTCTCCCTTCCCCTCCTGACTGATGAGCTCCATTTATCAGATGTCAATAGCGCACTCACAAGACAGACGCAACCGTCAGGAACTTCCGGAGGTCCACCCCAGCGGGATGCCACCGGTGAAATTGGCATACCCGCCGGACAGAATCTAGAAATTGGAGGCCCTAAGGTGCCCAACATCGCTCAGACAAACTCAATTGAAAAATTCCCCTACCCAGTGGCTCGTCGGAGCACTTTCGGAATTAGGCTACAAAGACTAAAGGCTTCATCGCACTATGTCCATTTCACCAATCTGCCGCCATCAGTGACCAGAACTGAGATGATGGAAGCGTTATCTGCACATGGTAAGGTTTTGGATTTACATCTTCCACAACAGTTTAACAATCGTGGTTGTAGATTTTCATTCGTTCATTTTCCTATATGTATGAACCCCCTTGAATTACTTTGTCGATTGAATGATATTTGGATTGGTTCATATAAACTGGAGTTTAGTTTGAGCCATGAGACACGGCATTCAGACAAACAATTGGTTGTATCAAATGCTCAACATGCTGCTACTAGTATCCCTGATGTTCACAATTTCACTACTGCCACGAAGACAGACATGGTCACTCATAGCCTTGATTTGGATGTGGGAACAATGAGTGCAGGTGTTGAGACTTTTCAGTATATTCCTAACAAAGATGCAGGTGCTTGGTTGAATACATGCCTATTAGGCACTCCTTCTCCGATTATGGACATTCAATCAATAGACAAGATTCTCAAGGTTGCGGGTTATGCAAACATTATGGCTGCAAGAATTAAGGGTGGGGAGCTGCTCCTCATGGCTCCGGATAAAATTCAACAGGTAAAACTCTTACAAGACATGGAAACCTTAAAGAGCACCAGGCTTCATAATGTAAGGCCGTGGCGACTATTGGATGGGAAACCAGCGAGATGCACATGGGTAATCATCAAAGCGGTGCCACTTCAATTCTTGGAGGAAAAACTCTTTTCTAATCTTGCTGTTCGTCTTGGAGAGCTCGTTCAGATAGACCCACTAACAAGAGACAAGAAAGATATGAGATATGGCAGACTCCAAATTTTCACCAATTCGTCTGGTTGGATCTCCAAGACCATGGTCATAAAAACGGAATCTGCATCCTTCACTGTCAACATCAGAGAGGAAATTCAAGAAATTTCAGCCATCAGGAAGTAATACTGGCCAACCCTGATGGAAGCAACAACCGGAAAACGGACTTGGAAGCACAAAACAACTAGGCCAGAACCACAAGACATTGCATGATCCCGTCTAGACACTGATCAAGGTTTCGGCTCAGACGAACCCTACACAATTAAGGAAATGGAAAATAGAGGCATCAACCTTTTTTTAACAGTGACTCTGGCCAGTGAGCATCTGCAGTTTGGTGGAGGAGCTACAGAGATGGATATCCACGAACAGGCAGGAAAGGAAGATACTAAGGAAGCAGAACCTGCAGTTTTAGGACTGGGACCGCTACCTGAAACATCTGTTAGTATAAAGAATGTTGAACTTATAGCATTAGCTGAAGCTGAACTAAATATATTACCTGATGCAGTGGAGGAGATTCAGGATGAAGAGAGCAAAATGCAGCAGTCCACGGATGGACAGAACAATGAGAACAAAAGGCCACAATCTGCGAATGGACAGAACTATGAGACCAATGCAGAACAGCACCGAAGGGTGTCCACATCTCAGCAAACAAGGAAAATTCTGCAGTTTCAGAAATCCATCTGCCATCACACATACCTATGGTGAAGATGGTTACTGCAGAGAATTTGGGCGCTCAGGACAGGTCACATAAAATCCAGAGCTGGGCGGATAGAGTTGAGGCAGGGTCTGGCGAAGATTTTGATTTCTACACACGACATCCTACAGAGGAACCAGACCCAGCAGCTGCCCAAACCCAAAATTTTGTAGTCCACTAGAAGCAAGGCCCGCTGCCCAAATCTGTCCAACTAGATCCTCTGGCTATTCCTTTCTCCCCGCAGACAAAACAAATTGGCAACACACACGACAGCATGTAGTATATGTCAGATGGCTCTGATGAAACTCTGTATGAGGTCCCAGTCTCCACTAAAGGCATGAGTTTTGTAGAGGCATGGGCTGCAGATAAAGCTACACTCAGCTCCGCTCTCGAAGGAGGCTTCTCCCTGAGCGAAAATGATGCATTGGATGAAGAAGAACTCCCTGCTTGGTATGAAGAGCCAAAGAAATGGACTCTAGCGCCCAAAAAATTGGGGAAGAAAAAGAAAAAGAGCTCTAAAAAGAATCCCAGCTCGCGGCGCAGTCAGCACATCCGCGGCGCAGTCAGCACATCCGCGGAAAATGACATTGAACCTCTATTTCAGTCTGTGATTGTACTTTTCAATACCATGCTCACTTTTGGAGTTGGTCTGTATAATCACCCTTACTATCAATAAAATAAAATTAAAAAAAATAACATGATATGTGGTGATGCATTTATCTCCCTCACATTCGTTCTCCTCATTGCATCTGTCCATTTGATCTCCCTCTTGTTTAGCACTGATAGCCTACTGCTCATTTGATCCATTTAGGTGCATGTCGATGCCTTGCTTCAAGCCATTTTTCAAACCAGACATACCTTTACTATGCATATTGTTTTTACTGTCTCATCTTATTCATGCACGTGTGCTTATTGGATTTCATTTCTGGTTGTTTCTCTTAGTTGATGCTTGTGGACAAGCATTGTTTAAGTGTGGAGGGGTGATAAGCCTCTATTTGGAGCTTATTTTACACGTTATTTTATATCTTTTCATGCTCTAAACACTTAGATTATGCCATAAATGATCATTATTTGAGCTAACTTGGAGAAAAGAGGCATATGTTCGTATTGTTCAGGATTTCTACTCATTTCATGCATATTTGGGCATTATACGGACATGTGAAGATCAAGTGCAATATTTGACATATTTGGGCATTATATGGACATGTATTCGGATTAGCGTATTCTTATATCTAAGACAAGATCATAATGTCTAAGGAGCAATTGAGTCACGTTACAACTAGCCTTCATAAGGATTGTGCGGTGGAGAATTAACCACATATCACTCCTTTACAAAGACTAATTCAACCATTTCCCACCAAAGATGACTAGGTCCAATGTTGCGGCCCATAAATACTTGAATGAAGGAGGTACACATTCGTATACTTTGAAAATAAACAAAAGAGGGGGGCTTCTCTTGGAAGCTTGGCACGAGAATCAAGAGGGACTCAATACAACACCCTCATGCCATTCAATATACGGGATGAACTTTGGATACAACTGGGAGGACTTTTCACATCTCATATTCCATACCTTCGGGTGGTTTCAAGTAGGGTGCTCAAGAAAGGAGCTAAGGTCACAAAGACAGGAGAAATACCTTCGGATATTGAAGAGCACAAAGGGGAGAGGAGAAGACATTGATTTCGGACAAGGGAGAAGCTTGAATTTAGATTTATTTAATTATGATTATGGTTTTATCTTGTGTTTATCTAGCTTGTTCTCAAGCCCATGCTCTCAGCATGGGCTAATCTTGTAAGCTTGGGGCTCGGTTGAGCCCCGGTATGTAGACATTTATGACTTTATTCGTATATTAATGTTCTAGCTTCGTTGATTTAATTATGAATGTACTTGGTTTCCATTTGAATAAGTTCTAGTGCACAAATTCTTCATTCATATAGGTGAACCTATCCGGAAACTAGATCACAAGAGTAGGTTTTGACACAGGGCACGCTAACACCATCATCCTTGGGGTCTTTACCCCTAACTCTTGGTGCGACAATAGAAATAGTTACTTTATGAACTCAATGTCACCAATATACTACTGGTGGAGGCAGAGCCCGATGAAATCCACTCATTGAGGTCTAGAGCAACCATTATCTTGATCGTGAGCTGTGATTACATTTGAGTCTCGTGGTGTGAATGAAACAAGCTGAACATGTGTATTCGGATAGGTTGTTATGTTTTCATAACGGGGCAAGACACCTTGCCTTGAGCCGATCTCTCTCCCGAGTGTGATTCGATACCCTTTACATTATGTTCTTGTGAGACTTAAATGGTAGTGACACCATTTAGGTTACATGTTATGGTTTGTGTTAGATTAGTTCATTTACATTCTGTCTTTAGTTTAATTCAAACCTTATTGTTTGGTTACCCTAAGATTGATTGAGAGCGAAGCATGTAAAGACCTACTCCCTTGGGAGACGACCCTTGCATATCCAAGGTTTACTACTTGTACGACTGTGTATGCTTGCACATTGGTGTGTCATTACATTTGTCGCCGTCAGAGCTCATACCTCCTGTTGTCGCCTGATCGAGGTAGAAAAAGATTAAATCACTGGAATCCATGCCGAGGGATTGAACAAACTCATCGCCATCGGATTGTAGCTCATCTTTCCGATTAAGCACAATTTGCATAAGGAGATGGCGGATTGGGAAGTGATTGTGAGATAATTTGCCTGAGTTGGGTCAGATTGCATGAATCTAGGGCTTCAATTTATAGGATTTCCTTCGATCCGATTGATCTCAACCTGAGTCTCATCGTTTCCAACCCTTTGCCGAGGGGTGATGATCAAGACAAACAATCAAGAGAACCATACAATGAAAAGTTTGGGTGACCCCAAAACGACACCGTTTCGGGGTCACTGCATACACCCCGCACCCGGAATGTAATAGAACCAAAAACATAGATGCATTCCATGAGAGTTAATGCACAACTGAATTCAAACCAGAGATAACTTGGTAAAGGGGAGTACCTTTGACATCAGATCTCTGCCCTAATTGCAATCAAGAACATGAGACAACATTGCACCTATTCGTGAAATGACCCGACACTCATCCACTATGGATAAAATGCCTAGACTGATTGCGATTACAGTTGAGTTCATCGAAATTGATAGAGGAATTTCATAAATTTCTGAGCAATTGAATGCATAACACCAAATTGAGACAACTATAGGGTATCCTTTGTCATATCCAATGTTGGGGTCATTGGAAAGAAAGAAACGAGATGATATTTATGCAAGTGCGGAGCGACGCACAACAACTCCAAGAACAGGTGCAACTCAAAGCAATTGATTTAACGAATACAAAAGTGGTTAGACTTGGTAGTTGTTGGAAAGGAAAAAATTAGGAGATAAGGAGTGATTTCTCGCAATTAACTTAATTCCGGAATTACCTTTCTTGTGTAATGCCTATATAAGTGCATAAAGTGTATAGTGGAAAATTATGAGAAAAAGGAAACAAGGAAAAGCTTTTCCCCTGGATGTAGGCTTTCGCCGAACCACATAAATTCGTGTGTTTTAATTTCTTTATGGTATCAGAGCTAGGGTTTATGTCTTAGCTAATCTCGTCATCTATCGTTTAATCTTTTTCCGACCGGCCGTGAAACATGGGAGATCCGGCAGCAACCATTATAGAAGCAACCAATGTTCTCTCCAAACAGATAGCAAATACCATGGAACAACAGTCAGGATCATCTTCCAACGATGGGAATCAACCTGATGTTTGAATTGATGTCAAACTTGACAACAGTAGTTACGTATTGTGGGCTCGACTTATGGAAGTAGCGATCGGAGGTCGAGATCGCTATGAGTTTCTTACCGAAAAACCTCTGGCAAAAATTGATCTCAAGTATATGGTGTGGCAGAAGAAAGACTTACAAGTCTTCTCGTGGTTGACGAACAATATGGAATTGAGTATTGTCCAACAATACATTCATTTTCCGACATCGGAACTATTATGGAGAACATTAGCCAGAACATTCAAAGCTGGGTAGGATAGTCTACAAATCTTCGATTTGAAGACAAAGCCAGTAGATTAGTGCAGAACCAATCTGGATTGGAGGAATACTACAGTCTGTCAAATAGTTTATGGATGGAAATCGACCGGAGAAGGTCGAATCTGATGAAGCATGAAGAGGATATTGTCGAATATAATCGAATTCAATCGGAGGACCGATTGTTTACTTTTCAATCAGGGTCAGGCAAGGTGTTTAATCCCATTGTCAGGGATATACTGAAGGAAAAAACCCTTCCTGGGTGGATGAAGCATTTGCAACGTTACGGTTTGAAGCTGCACGCTGGGAGATTCTCTCACGAGCGACGAACTCAGAAAGTGGGCCTCAAAATTTAGGTTTGGGCTTTGGCCTCATAAATCAGACAACCAAACTACAAATTCATCATTAGGCCCAATTACCGTGACCCATCTAGAAATGGTGCTCCATGGGTTGACTCCAGATCTAGGCGGGGCAAACTTCAGCAGGTCGGGAGGAGCCCAACCCTGACATATCGACCGGGTGACCTTGTATCGACCCGGACATGCTGACTCGATCTACAGTACCGCCCGTATCCACATCACTGCCCCAAAACCAACCAGTTTTGCGATGGTCACCGGTCAGAAGGAACCAATTCGGCCCCCAATTCATCCTTTCGATGGAGATGTGATGAGTGTGGCAGACTAGGGCATATTAAGAGAGAATGTTACTGGAATGTGGGCTTTCCGGCGAACCACCCTCTGAATCTAGCGAATCAGAGATATGGGGGACAATATTGAGGAACCTTCGCGGTAGGCGAAGGAATCAACCGAAATGATGACGACGAGCATGGATTCGTCGTGCTTGGTGTCAGGAGGCAACAACCCATCAACCAGCGAGCAAATTCCGACAGAAATCTGGGCGAATACACTGTTAGCGGCGAGGTTTGTGAGAGTGAACAAGGTGGGGCGAATGGACTGACCACAGGTTCTTTCTGAGAGATCGAGCGACTGCAGGTATAAGTGCAGGGGGAAGAAATTACCCCCTTGCCTCTAAACCTCTATTAATGCTAAGTTTTTTTCGTAGGGGTGTTTTAGGGATACTGAAAATTCTGCTATGGGGACATTAAATTCTTGTGCTGACGGGTCCAAAGAAAAAAATCAACGGCGGATATTTGATTGTGGTTTGACTGATACCATTTTATATGATATTAATGATTTTCGTGAGAAACAGGGTCCCACAAAGAAGAGTATTCAGACAGCTAATGGAGAGTTGCTACTTGTTAAGGGTACCAGGATAGTTAAAATAACTCTGAATCTCAAATTATTCAATTGCTTATATGTTCCTACTTTGTCTCATAAGTTAGCATCCATTAGTCATGTGACGAAAGAGTTAAATTGTGTCGTATTGATGTATCCATCGTTCTGTGTTGTGGGATATTTAGACGAAAGAGATCCTTGGGCGTGGCACTGAACGGGTTGGGCTAGTCGATGAAGTTGTTGCACCATCCAAGTTCCTTTCCATCCGTAGTAATGCATCACAGAAAAGCTAGTTCTGACACCAATGCTTAGGTCATCCTTCCGATAACTATCTCAAAAAACTTATCCCAAATTTTTCTGGTTTTCCTATTTCTTGTGATTCATGTCTCCGTGCTAAGACACATCGGGCATCGTTTGCACCTAGTCTTTCCCGTACTGAAAAATCTTTTAATATTATTTATTCTGATGTTTGGGGTCATGCCCCGGTTGTTGGAGGTTGTGGATTGAAGTACTTTATTTTATTTATTGATGAGTGCACCCGTATGACTTGGATATATTTTTGGAAGAATAAATCGGATGTTGTGAGTAAGTTTATTGAGTTCTAGGTGACTAAGTTGATTGAGTTCTAGCATATGATTGCCACTCAATTTGATATGCCGATTAAGATTCTTCGAACGGAGGAGAATTTGTGAATTCTAAGATGCCCACGTTTTGCTTGAATAAGGGGTTGATTCATCAGACCACTTGCCCCAGCCCTGAACAAAATGAGGTAGCAGAAAAGAAGAATAGATTTCTACTTGAGATTATGTGGGACCTCATGATGGATTCAGGTGTTCCGTCCATCTACTGGCCTGAAGCTGTGGCATCTTCAACATACCTAGCCAATCGTCTCCCTACTAAAGTTCTAAAGCTTGCCACACCGCTCCAGGCCTTATCATCTCATACCAAGCTGCCCCCTTATATCAACCCGAATCCTCATGTGTTTGGATGCTCTGTCTTCGTTCACATTTCGAAGGTGAATCGTACGAAGTTTGATCCTTGCTCCATGAAATGTGTGTTTGTTGGGTATGGAGTGCATCAGAAAGGATATAGGTATTATGATCCCTTGACGAAGAGATTGTTTACTACAGTTCACTGTGATTTTGTTGAAATTTATTATATTTCAACAGTACTTCTCCATCTAGTGGTCAGTGAGAGACAATACGAGATCCACTAGACTGGATAAGCTTGCTCTCTATTGTGGATAACCCTCAGAGAGAGACACCCGTGTCCTCGGAACCACCACCACATGGCCCGTCCTTAGCCTCATCATCACCACTATGCATAATACAGTTTGGAGGCCCCGTGGAGACTTCGACCCTTCCTTCTCCGAATATCTCGATAAGTACTCCTACTGAGCCTTTAATCCAAGATTCTATATTTGTCTCTAATGATCATGCAGATCCTCAACGGGTTCGTGTACTGCCTGAAAGATCATCTAGGGGAGTGGCAGCTCGGAGATATATTGCTGATCATGTCCCTATATCCAAGTGATGTTCGGTGGCTAATTTGTTCAGGGGAGCTTCACCATGGCTGCCAAAGCATTTACTGTGGCTTTATATCAAGAAGAGATTCCTAGAATTATAGAAGAGGCCTTGAGCATACTTGAGTGGAGGAGAGCAATGGAAACTGAAATGAAAGTTCTAAAAAAGAATCATACTTGAGAGATGTGTAGGATACCTAATGGGAAGCATCCTGTGGGGTGTAGGTGGATTTATACAATCAAAAGAAAGGCTGATGGAACTGTGGATCGATTCAAAGCAAGACTAGTGGTTAAAGGATATACCCAAACCTATGAGATTGATTACTCGGAAACTTTCTCACCCATGGCTAAGATAGATACTATCCGTATGTTGTTTTCTATTACAGCTAACAGGGACTGACTACTTCACCAATTTGATGTGAAGATGCCTTCCTTCATGGAGATCTACAGGAGGAAGTATATATGGAGAGCCCACCGGGATTTTCGCATTTATTTCGACCCACTGAAGGATGCAGGATGAGGAAAGCACTATATGGACTGAAACAGTCTCCAAGGGCCTGATTTGGACGATTCACCCTGGCCATGCGGCGATATGGATTTCACAAAAGTAACTCGGACCACACTCTTTTCTTGAAAAGAAGACCACAAGGCATCACATGTCCTATCATCTATGTGGATGATATGGTGATCACCGGAGATGATGAAGATGAAATAGCAAACTTGAAGGCTAAATTATTCAGGAAATTCGAGATGAAAGACCTAGGTGCCCACAAATATCTTCTGGAAATTGAGGTACTGCGATCCAAAGCCAGAATCTATATGTGTTAGCGGAAGTATATTCTTGATATGCTAGCTGAGACACATCTCTTGGACTGCAAGCCAACCGACTCACCTATGATGCCAAATCATGGACTCAGAATTGTGGACGAGGCTGAGTCTGTTGATCAGAAACACTACCAGCACCTCGTTGGGAAGTTGATCTATCTGTCAGACTCTAGACCTGACATTGCATACGTTGTAAGCATTGTTATTCAATTCATGCATAATCCTCAAAAGGATCATTGGGAGGCAGCAAAAAGGATTGTTCGATACTTGAAGGAAACTACAGACACCGGTGTGATATTCAGGAATAATGGACATCTGACTATGGAAGCATACATTGATGCTGACTGGGTTGGAAATCCTGTAGACCACAGGTCAACATTTGGATATTTCACACTAATTGGTGGGAATCTGGTTACTTGGAAGAGAAAGAAGCAGAGGGTAGTGGCCCTATCGAGTGTTGAGGCAGCGTTTCTTGGTATAGCCAGAGGAGTGGCTGAGATATTTTGGTTAAGAAAACTGATGACAGAGTTGGGTTTTTCCCCTGAACAAGCATGTCCCCAAAGATGTGATAATCGGGCTGCTGTTCAGATCTCAGAAAATCTTGTACAACATGAAAGGACAAAACATATGGAGATTGATAGACACTTTATAAAGGAAAAGTTGGAAGATGGGGTAATCACACTTCCCTATGTGCGTTCAGAAGATCAATTAGCCGACATTTTGACAAAAGCAATTGTCGGGCTATCATTTCAAGAAGCCGTTAGCAAGTTGGGTGTTGGACCTTCCACCATCCAACTTGAGGGGCAGTGTTGGAAAGGAAAAGATTAGGAGATAAAGAGAGATTTGGGATATCTCCAAATCTCTCCCTGATTTATCAGGATTGACTTAATCCCGAGAATTACCTTTCTGGTGTAATGCCTATATAAGTGTGTAAAGTGTATAGTGGAAAAATATGACAAAAAGAAAACAAGGAAATTTTTTTCCATGGATATAAGCTTTCGCCGAACCACGTAAATTCATGTATTTTAATCAGTTTTTTAAAAGGCAGCCGCCCCAACGCCTGGGCGGCCGCCTTGTCGCCCGAAACCCTTCCACCACCCTGATTTTGGGCAAATCGGAGTGGTGGGGCGGTCCCGGCGGTAGGGCGGCCGCCTCGGGCACCGAGGTGTCCGCCTCAGGTGCAGAAGCGTCCGCCTCACTCGTGGGGCGGCTGCTGGGAATTTTTATTTTTATTTTTATTTTTCAGAATTTTGATATTTGTTTAAATTTTTTAATGCTATATACATGTTGCAAAAGTCCCATATCGGAAGTTTATCTTCTAGGAGCTAAAATCATTCTCTATAAATGGGGCCAACCCATCCAAACTTTTCACATTTTTCTTTTGGGTTTTGGATTTTTAAATTCGAAGCCTATTGTATAAAATTTTTAAAAAAACAAGTATTAAAATTCCTTTAAAAAATTTAGAAAAAAAAATTGTTTATTTAACAGCTTTTTAGTTAATTATAAAAATCAATAATATTTTTTATTTTGAAAAAAACAACTATAAAAATAAAAAATATATATATATGCACCGTCGCGGCTCCTAGCCGTCCCGCCTTTTCCTTCTCATACACTCATTTTACTTCCTTTAGTAGTGAGCTTTGAGCCATAGTTGTAACGAGCAAAATACTATGTATGACAGCATTGTAGCTATACATGTGGTGTATATCAATATTTTAAGCAATAAAATTTCACTTATAAAAAAAGCCTTGATCATGACGAGGGCATGACCTGAAAAGCATGCTAAATTTTTACATATTTGCAATACAAAACTTTTTCTTCCTCTAATAGACAACTTTAATAATGAAAAGAAAAGATCTCTTTTGATTTGGTGAGCGTTGACTTGGGAATGCTTCTCCTGTCAACGGCCACAGTTCCGTGCCGGCCCTCATTGCAATAGCAAAACTTCGCGATAATGCTAAAAAGTCGCCCCGATTTTGATAGTTTTCAAAGTATTGTACTTTTATTTATTTATTTTATGCATTTTAATCTCTTGGTTTCGTTAACCGTTGGAGGAATTAATGATGGGGAGCTGGTAGGTGGTCATAAATTCCAATGTCCTAATCGTGTGTGACTATACATGGTGTAAATATAATTTATTTTTATGTAGTTTAATCGTAGTTTCAAAGAATCAATTACACATTTAATTCGATAAAAATTTATTTAACCCATTATGTTCATTTCACTAGTGAGTGTCATGCTTGTTGCTAAAATACTTGCAAAATGCAATCAGTGTAAGCAGTGGTACAACACAACCAATCGGTAGAGGCACCCAACACAGATAGTAGCAAGATGACCATTGCTACAACTACAGACCACCAGTGGAACTAATGTGGGAGTTGAGCCGATAGATCAAGGACATTGGGAAATAATGGGCTTCTATAGAACGGGTGTGACGGTGAACAAAGCTCCCGGGAAGCTCTCTACATCACCAATCTGCTAGCAAACTCGCAATCATTATATATTATGAATTTTTCACAGGACTGACAATGAAGGAGCTGTGGGACTTCTTTGAATTCTACGACACTCTCAGGGACATTCATACACATTCTACAATGGTGAATCAGGAAAAACGATATCGCTTTTTCAGATTCGACAAAGGTTCTAATCTCCAAGCACAGTAAATCAACTAAATGGGTGAGAATTGGACCTGCAAGGGGTATCTAAATCTGGCAAAGCAGCCAAGAGGATTGAAGGAACAAACAACACCACATATTCAGACAACTTAAGCCACTCAGCCCCTTGTTTGAAAAGCAAAGACAAGCAGGTCTGTGCAAGATGAGACATTGCATAAGGAAATAATCAAATACACTCCTGCTGCAGAGAATTACTCCTAGCTAGAGAAATGTCTAGTATGAACTCCATCCTCTATACCATTACCTCCTTGAGAAGAATTCTTGAAGAACGCTCATAGATAGACGGCAAGGCAGTCAGGTTGGAGGGTGGAGATATTCTACTCAAGCTAGCCTCTCCCAAAGACACAATTCGATTGCTCGGAGATGAGGAAACCACTAAACTCCTATGCATCAACAACCTTAGGCCTCAGAAAGTTTTGAACGACAAACTGCTTTACCAACGTGGATTAAGATCCGTGGAACACCATTACAATGTCGGTGTGACAAATTCTTCCAAGAGGTTGCAGCCAGAATTGGCACAATAATGAAGATGGATGAACAAACAACCTATTAGATAGAAATGCAATATGCTAAGCTTCTAATCTTGACCATATCAAGCAGCAATATATGTCGGAAAGTTCGAGTGGATGCTGGTGATGAGGTTTTTACCCTACAATTGGAAGAAGAAACAATGGTCACTTACCCAAATGGCCAAAGATTCTGGCGCAATCACACCATAGTGCCAACACCTAATCAGAATGCAGCCTCGACACAGATACAAGAAAAAGATTAGCCGGTACTTGAAGCAAATGCTAGCAACCTGCATTCTGATAGAGATGAATCAGCGAAAATGAAAGTCAATAAAACTAAATGTGAAGCTATTGCGCAGTCTACCTCACAAAGATGAGGTGAAATTGTGGAGAATCAACAAACTATTGCTACAGAAATGATAATAGATTGCTTAGAGGAGGCCACAATCCCAGAAAGGGGTGTGCAAAATCATAAGGGCCGTACACCCCCAACCTGGTCTCGATTCCGCCCGGTGATGAGGCATTTGCTCCTCCGAGGCTATGTCGTTAGATTTCCAGATCTGGGCAGGCGCAGCCTCTCAGAAACTAAGTGATTTATATATTTTTTTAATGTTACATGTACCTTCAACTTTGAAAGAATATGTCCATAGTTGAGAGGTGATCGCACAGCTCCCAAAATGGAAATTTTTTTCCACTAAAACTGCACTATGATGCAGTTTTAGTGGGTATAGCAGGCCGGGAAGTAGCATCCTTGCGTTTTTTTTGGTACACATCGAGGACCGCCAAAAAAACCCATCTCTTTCTCTTCAATTATCACCGCTAAACCTGGTAAACCATTATGTGTACAAAGGTGTTACTCATTAAATGCTCAACCCCCACAACACAGATACACATACAGATACAAACTTGTTCATCAACACACACTCCTCCAAAACACAGGCCTTTTATTTCCATGTCCAATCCACACACTTAAACAAAGGAGAAAAGAGAGGAGCACATTATGACCCACGAAGCATCCTCGTCATCCAGGAACATGGAAGATGGAGGTGAGGAAAAGAAAAGGAAGCAGCAGCAGCAGCAAGAAGAGAAACAGAGTAAACCAAACAAAGTTGGAATCTTGAAACTCTTTTCTTTTGCCGATGGATATGACTATTTGTTAATGTTTGCCGGATCTGTTGGCGCCTGCGTGCATGGTGCATCTGTTCCCGTTTTCTTCGTCTTCTTCGGAAAGATCATCAATGTCATCGGATTGGCATATCTATTTCCAAAAGAAGCATCACCAAGAGTTGCAAAGGTACTAGTGATAAAAAAAAAACTATATTCATATCTCCAACATGAACTCTGTTCATATAACATCAATTAGTTAGTTTGTCGAGGAATGATACAAGGCATCCAAAATTGACACCCAAAACACAATCACTCCCTTGTAAGCACACAAACGGTGTGCGTGTGCATGCCTATACCTGTGTTTTGGGTGCGAATTGTGTGTGTCTTATAGCATTTATCTAGTTTCTCATGATCTGATCTAACTTTAATTCCTTCAACTATTTGCAGTATTCACTGGACTTCGTTTATCTGAGCGTAGTTATTTTATTTTCATCGTGGACAGGTAAAAAGTTAAGTAAATAAGTCGTTGTGTAATTAATTCCATCACATGCTCTTTCTTGTTTCATTCTCTCCGCAATAATGTCATCCTACTTAAAGGGGTTTTGTGTGTATGCATGTGTGTATTAGAGGTGGCTTGCTGGATGTATTCCGGCGAGAGACAGGCGGCGAAGATGAGAATGACTTATTTACGTAGCATGTTGAATCAAGATATCAGCGTCTTCGACATGGAAGCATCCACCGGAGAAGTCATCTCCGCCATTACAAGTGATATTATTGTCGTGCAGGATGCAATTTCAGAAAAGGTGCGTTGGGTTGGTGGTTACAACTTACAGCTCACAACACAACAAAAAGGCATTCAATTCAAGACGAATCTTTTTTTTTTATCAGTCTAAAGCTGCACTACAAATAACATTTAATTCATACGTACCGTTTGGTGTGAAAATTTATACATAGAAAAGATCCTAAAATTTTTCACTATAATGAACAATATTTCAATTTCTACAACTAAAATTAAAATTGATCATACGGTTATAAAATTTATACATAAAAGATCAAAAGTCATATGCTACATGACGATTTTGTTGGGTTAGTCATCGATAATTTTATTTTTGTATACATAGGAGTATGTTGACCATAATAATAGAACACTTAGGATGGTTAATCTATGAAGGGTTTGATCATTCTTGAAGAATTCCAATAATTTGGACAAGGGTCCCGATTCATTAATGAACATGGAAAACCAGACGCATCGGTTGATTATTGGTCGTGAACGTCTTCTAATCTAATCTAATCTAATCTCCGTACGTCGGTATCTAGAATTATTCATGTAGCAGGTTGTAGATAGATACCGTAGACATGGAATTGATAGATAGATAGATATCGATACAACGGCGGTTGTAATAATTAATAATAATAATAATTTATTAGTTGGTTTCTTTTTGGAATTGAAAGGGATTGGTGGAAACATAATTAAATTATAGAACGTGTATGGGGGAGGACGTGGAGGTGTCATTGTTGTTTGTGTAACAGTGGGGGTAAAACGCATGGACCGATTTATTATTATTATTTATTGACCGATTTGTGTGTGGGATGGGATCAATGAAAAATGAGTCGTACGGTATGTTATTGTTTTGGCAGGTGGGTAACTTTTTGCATTACATGAGTCGTTTCGCGGTGGGATTTGCCATTGGGTTCATCAGAGTTTGGCAGATCAGTTTAGTGACACTTTCGATCGTGCCTTTGATTGCCCTTGCCGGTGGGATTTATGCTTATGTAGCTACTGGGCTCATTGCAAGAGTTCGAAAGTCGTATGTTAAAGCAGGAGAGATTGCGGAGGAGGTGTGGAATGGAAAATAACCAACCAAAAATCTTTTAAGTGTCGAATATTAGGTACCAAATAAATGAGTTATGTGTCGAATTCTAATCATAAGCCTCAGATCTAAGTATTGGATCACAGTGTCTGGACGGTCATGATTAGAATTCGACACATACCACATTTTATCGGCATCTAACATTGGGCACGATAAGTTTACTCCGTATTACATTGCGTTGGTAATTAATTTGTTGTGATTTTGTCAGGTGATCGGAAATGTAAGAACCGTCCAAGCATTCGCGGGAGAGGAAAAAGCTGTTGTATCGTACACAACATCTCTTTTGAGCACCTACAAGTATGGGAGGAGAGCAGGTCTGGCAAAGGGTCTCGGACTCGGTACATTGCACTGCGTCCTTTTTCTTTCGTGGTCGTTGCTTGTCTGGTTCACGAGCATCGTCGTTCATAGGAACATCGCCAATGGAGGAGAATCGTTTACCACCATGCTCAATGTCGTGATTGCTGGCTTGTAAGGAAAAACAATAATATGTACCAACATTCATTATATTTTGCTTTCCATCATTCCATTTCCTTTCAGGTCACTGGGGCAAGCTGCTCCGGATATAACCGCATTTATTCGGGCAAAGACGGCTGCATATCCCATTTTTGAGATGATCGAGAGGAACACAGTCAGTAAAACCAGTTCCAAGACTGGTGAAAACAAACTGAGTGCATTGGAGGGTAGAATCCAGTTCCAGAATGTGAATTTCAGTTACCCATCCCGACCAGATGTGTTGATATTCAACCAATTCTGTCTGGATATTCCTGCTGGGAAGATTGTCGCACTTGTTGGAGGAAGTGGTTCGGGGAAGAGCACCATCATCTCTTTGATTGAACGATTCTATGAGCCCATCTCCGGACAGATACTACTGGATGGAAATAACATCAAGGAACTGGATATCAAGTGGCTCAGGCACCAGATTGGATTGGTGAATCAAGAACCTGCATTGTTTGCTACAACCATCAGAGACAATATATTATACGGGAAAGATGATGCAACTATGGAAGACATCACACGTGCAGCAAAACTTTCAGAGGCTATCAACTTCATCAACAACCTTCCTGACAGATTTGAGACTCAGGTTAGAATTAATTGTAACCTGACCGATTAGCAAACATATAAATTAACCAGTATATAGTAAAATGTGATGTTTTACCCTCTTGGCTTTTAAGAGTATAAGTCCGCATTCATTATATACTGGTCCACGCATATACAGGCACGGCCCAAACCCACTTGGGCCGTGTCTGTTCAAAATTTCAACTATATCCTCATTTCTATCAGAATCAGACCAGATTTCTTCTCTCATTTCAGCACAATTATACTCATTGAAGAACACCATCATCATCTCAAAAACATTTTTTTTCTTGGTTAATCATACATACATACATGCATACAGGTTGGAGAGAGAGGTATCCAACTATCCGGGGGACAGAAGCAGAGAATTGCCATATCACGTGCCATTGTGAAGAATCCTTCCATCTTGCTGTTGGATGAAGCTACAAGTGCACTTGATACGGAGTCAGAGAAGAGCGTGCAAGAGGCACTTGATCGGGTGATGGTGGGGAGGACGACTGTGGTTGTGGCTCATCGTCTTTCAACCATCAGAAATGCAGATGTGATAGCTGTAGTACAAAATGGAGTCATAGTGGAAACAGGAAGCCATCAAGACCTCATATCAAGGGAAAATAGTTCTTACGCTGCACTTGTTCAACTACAAGAGACAGCTTCTCTCAATCGATTGCCATCATCATCAGCTCATGGACCTGTAATGGGGAGACCTTTGAGGTAGGTACTCGTACTCCTACTCCCTCCCCTTCTTAATATGGTTGACAGACAGAGTGCTAACTGTTGGGAATTTGTCAATTCACTAATTATAAATGGGATAGTGGGTTGCACACAAGGACCAAGCCCAAGCCCAGAACTAACCTATCTCTCCATGCCTTTTTTTTTTTCAGCATCAAGTACTCCCGCGAGGGTAGTAGCTTTAGGTATTCAAGGGAATTATCCCGGACAACAACGAGAAGTTTTGGTGCCAGCTTCCGTTCAGAGAAATCTGCCAGCAGATTTGGCGGTGATACGTACGAACTATCCAAACCAGTGGTGAAGGTTTCTACCAAGAGAATGTATGCCATGGTGCGTCCTGACTGGTTCTATGGGGTCTTTGGCACTATTTGTGCATTCATTGCTGGAGCACAGATGCCTTTGTTTGCATTGGGTGTTACTCAGGCTCTAGTATCATTCTACATGGATTGGGAAACAACAAAGAGAGAAGTCAGGAAAATTTCCTTCCTCTTCTGTGGAGGCGCTGTTATAACGGTCTTTGTTCATGCAACTGCACATATGTGTTTCGGGATCATGGGAGAACGACTCACACTTCGTGTTAGAAAGAAGATGTTCACTGGTCAGAACCAAGAGCACGTTAACATCTATCTATACATGTGGCTAACTACCTATATAATTGTATTGTCACTGTTGAAATGTTGTACTTTTTGATGGTTGCAGCTATGTTGAGAAACGAGATTGGATGGTTCGATGACGTAAGCAATACGAGCTCCATGTTGGCATCACAACTCGAGAGTGATGCAACTTTGCTGCGCAGCGTGGTGGTGGATCGTTCAACCATCCTCTTGCAGAATGTCGGTCTGATTGTCACCTCCTTCATCATTGCCTTCATCCTAAACTGGAGACTCACTCTTGTCGTCATGGCCACTTATCCCCTCATCATCAGCGGACATATCAGTGAGGTAGTATGATACGAACCTATTAAAGAGTAGTATTTAGGTCCTTTTCATTTGCATATATATATCGCTATTGTAACCTTAGAAAGATTATAGAATAAATACGAGGTTTCTATAATCTCCGATCAATAGGTTTCTATAAGCTGTTTGACATATGTGTTTTTCAGAAACTATTTATGCGAGGATACGGTGTGGACTTGAACAAAGCATACCTGAAAGCTAACATGCTGGCTGGAGAAGCTGTTAGTAATATACGAACCGTGGCAGCATTCTGTGCAGAGGAGAAGGTTCTTGATCTTTACTCTGATCAACTTATTGAACCCTCACAGAGCTCATTCAGGCGAGGCCAGGCTGCAGGCATATTCTACGGAGTCTCTCAATTTTTCATTTTCTCATCTTACGGTCTCGCTCTATGGTATGGATCCACTCTCATGGAGAAGGAGCTTGCTAGCTTCAAATCTGTTATGAAACCTTTCATGGTATTAATCGTAACAGCCTTGGCTATGGGTGAGACACTCGCCATGGCACCGGACCTCCTAAAGGGTAACAAAATGGTGGCATCCGTGTTTGAAGTGCTCGATAGACGGACAGAGATATTGAATGATGTTGGGGAAGAAGTGTATAAAGTGGAAGGCTATATTGAACTCAGAGATGTGGACTTCAGCTACCCATCAAGGCCTAATGTCCTCATCTTTAAGGACTTCAATCTCAGAGTGGATGCAGGAAAAAGTATGGCTCTAGTAGGACAAAGTGGGTCAGGGAAAAGTTCAGTGATAGCCCTCATACTACGGTTTTATGATCCGTCTTCCGGGAGAGTGATGATCGACGGTATGTTCTCCTAAATTTCACTTGAAGTTTACCGAGCAGTTAAATAAAAATTGTGGGGAGAATCTATTAACATACTTTTAATGATGAGACCCGCATTTCTAATATTTACCCCACGTGCACCATTTACTCCAAGACTCGGTGACCCGATTATGGGTTGGGCGACCCGCGGCCCGTACTTATGGGCCCGGTCAGATTTCTAGTCATTTTACTCCATCATTATTCATTATCAACCACCACCACCACATCAACATGCTGCTTTTCTTTCAGGGAAAGACATCAAGAAACTGAAACTCAAGTCGCTGAGGAAGCATATTGGTCTGGTGCAGCAGGAGCCAGCTCTGTTCGCCACATCCATCTATGAAAACATTGTGTATGGCAAAGAGGGAGCCACTGAAGTTGAAGTGATGGAAGCAGCGAAGCTGGCCAATGCACATAGTTTCATCAGTGGCCTACCAGAGGGATACTTAACCAAAGTCGGGGAGCGAGGGGTCCAACTGTCCGGGGGACAGAAGCAAAGAGTGGCCATTGCTCGGGCTATCTTGAAGAACCCATCAATCTTGTTGCTGGATGAAGCTACAAGCGCTTTGGATGTTGAATCAGAACAAGTGGTGCAACAAGCACTGGATAGATTGATGAAGAACAGGACAACTTTGATGATTGCACACAGATTGTCCACCATAAAGAATGCCGATAAAATATCAGTTCTGCAAGATGGAAAGATCATTGAGAAGGGAACTCACGCTTCGCTTATAGAAAACAAAGATGGTCCGTATTACAAGCTGATTAGCCTGCAAAGGCAACAGTACCAGAAATAACACTATCAAAAAAATTCTTCGTGCATAATCGTTACAGGGTAACCAGACACAATAATCATGCATTGAATGTCTTTTGTTCCATTAGGGATGTGATTACTATTGCTACCAGCTTCTTCTGCGATTCGAATGTAAACAAGCAAATGCCCATTTCTTTATTTACTGGAATAAAGGACAAGTCCATAGAGCCCACAGAAGATTATTGAAAGGTCGAATACTGTTTATATGAAAGTATATGTAAATGTAGAATAACCCAAAAGAGAATACTTGTATAAATTACTACATACCCTTATGGGACAATCCACCAAGGAAACATTTTCTTGGAAGAAGTGATTAGGAACCTCACCATGCTTAGTTCTTGCGTGAAATACTGGATTTTCTGCTAATTGAATTGCCGATTGATTGTCACATTATAATATAAGGTCTCGTTTACTGCCCCAAAAAAAATTTCAGATGAATTTTGATTAGGATAGCTAGCCAAATCAATGTCAAATGCAGTAAACAGTTTTCAAATGTTGATTTTGATTGTGGTAGTTATGTTTTTGTGGATTTACTTTTAGATCGATTAGGGTTGATGTAACAGTTAAATGAACGTTTAAAGACAAAAATACCCCTTTTTAAATTTACAATCCCAGCCCACATTTAATCAATCTCAAACGCTGTAAACAGGATTTGAAGAAGTATAATCCGAATGTACAGAACAGATTCAAATCGAATCTCCAGATTTTCAGAACATAATCTAACCCACAAAAACATATGCTGCACAGAATCAATGAACATAAGCAAATCAACGCGACATTTCCTGTTATCAAACCTCAATGTTTACATTCGAAAAATGCAAAGTAACCAACACACAAGTTCACAATCAAATAAAAACAGTAGTCAAACGATCCAACACGCAGTTTGTTGCAAGCAAAAAACTCTAGTTCACTGTGAATGAGCTTGATTTCTATAACGCGCAAACATAGCCGCTGCCATTTCATCCCTCTTCTGT